>PVJH01012431.1:0-64501 GCA_004026705.1 Nesogale talazaci
TGAGAGTGATGATGGCAATGGGTTTGTAAAAGTGGCCTGTGTACAACTGATGTTGTTAGGGATTGTGATGAGAGTTGCATGGGCCCCCAATAAAATGATTCATTAAAAAAAAGGGGGGGAGGGGAAATGGGAGTTTTTTTTTAAAGAGGAGCTTGTACCAAAGGCTCAAGTGAAAAATGTTTGGAAATGTATGTGGCAACATGTGTGCAAATGTGCTTAATACAAATGATGTACTGAATGTTGTAGTAGCTTTAAGAGACCCCAATAGAATTATTTAAAAAAATGATTTTTGTTCTTTTTGTATAGTACTTCCCTCTTCAGTTTTAAATGAATGTCAACATAATGATGGTAATTGAAGTGGGGGTTGAGACTTAATCTTTTATTGTTCCTAATTAATTTTCTTAAAAATCCGATTTTAGATTAACAACTATGCAATATAAAAAGCAATGTTTGGTAGAATGGGGATCACAATAATGGGTGGGGGGAAGCATTTGAGAACTAGAGGAAAGTTGCATATTTCATTGTGACTACACTGTACCTTGATTGGCTCATCTCTTCACTGCAACCCCACAGTGAGAGGATGTCGCTTCACTTATTGATGGACTTTGGGTCCCCAATCTGCAATCCCTCTCATTTATAATAATATAATTTTTAGTTCTTTGATGCCTAATACCGGAGCCCTTTGACACCTTGTGGTCATACAGGCTGGTGTACTTCCTCCATATGGACTTCTTTGCATCTGAGCTGGATGGCCACTTGTTTACTTTCAAGCCTTTAAGACCCCAGGCACTGTATCTTTTGATAGCCAGGCAGCATCAGCTTTCTTCACCATATTTGCTTATGCACATATTTGTTGTTAGCAATCATATCAGGAAAGTGATCATATAATGTTATGATTACTAGTTCTTGAAACCTGATCATTGATCCCTTTGACACCCTGTGGTCTCACAAGCTGATGTGCTTCTTCCATGTAGGCTTTGTACACTGGGGTTGGAAACATGGGACATTTAGGATAAATGATCCCTCAGGACTAGTAATGAGAGTGGTGATACAGGAATGGTGGAGGGATGGTGGAATAAAAAGGGGGAACCAATTTCAGGGATCTACATATAACCTCCTTTCTGGGTTATGGACAACAGGGAAGTAAAGTGAAGGGACACATCAGACAGTGCATGATATGAAAAGATAATAAAAATTTGTATATTTTCAAGGGTTCATAGGGGAGGGGGAGAGAAAGAGATATGGGGAGCTGGTGGAGAAAGGATGTTTTAAGAGTGATGATTGCAACAAGTGTGCAAATGTGGTCTGCATACAATTGATTTATGTATGGATTGTGATGGGAGTTGTATAAGCCCCCAATAAAATGATTTATTTAAAAAAAGAAGGGGAAGAAAGAGCATATACCAAGTAGAAAATTTTGAAAATGAAGATGGCAACATATGTACAAATATGCTTGATATAAATGATGTATTGAATGTTATAAAAGCTGTTAGATCCCTCAATAAAATCATTGGGAAAAAGAAAAGAAACTGGAAAATAAAAAGCAGTATTACGTGGTGAGAGAAAGATTTGCAACTAATGTTTCAGTCACATTCTTGGAAACCTATCTGTTTCTCTAAAGATGACATCCAAATCAACTTTATGGCAGTCAACTCTATTTTGTAACTCCTGATGAATCAACTCAATGATAATGGTATTTTGTTGAGGGGCCACCCTGGAAAACAATTTCTTGTGTTATTACTTGAGATTTTTTATGCATTAATACAAATGTTGATGGGCTACATTTTTATATTTTACCTGTCTCAAAGTGCTTTTTTCGTGAAAGTGATTAATCTTCCTATTGTTTGATTCCTGTGACTCATATGGATTGTATGTTAGGGCCACATTTGCAGCACTGGGAAATTCATTCAAATTTGTACACTGCACTTTTGCTATCAGAGTGTAAGTATCTTTTTTAGCTGTAGTTCAGAATCTTCCTTTTTTCAGGACATATGGATGCATATTTTGATAAGTATGTGCCTAGAGCTTTACAGATAAGCAGACATTGGTGTACAAGAGATATTTCAGTAAGTCAAATCCATTCTATTCTGTTTTTAATGCATCATAATAGTGACAGCCTTATAGCTTAATCAACAGTAGGAACACATGTTTTAGCAGATGCATGATTTATTGAGACTCCAATAAATAGGTTCCACACCCAAGTTAAGTTGGAGTGCATTGTAACAGTTAATTTCTAAGGGGATTCTTTGGCAGTAGTTCCTAGATACTGTATAGTCATTTTAGTATGATATACTTAAATATTTAAAGTCAGATTTCCTAAATAATGCAATGCATGCTTTGTGACCACATGTAAGTGTTAAACAGATGGTAAACCATACATGGGCACTTTGGTTAAAAGTTTATACAGCACTGTGACTCTGTCTGTTTTCTTCATCATCTATAATCTCAGTTTAATCAGCTATGCAATCCTGTGGTCATAATTTCAAGTGCCTTTTAAATCAAAGTGAGTCTTAGAAGCAGGGAAGGCCATTAAAACATAAATGTAGTGGTGACATTGATGATAACACTTCCATGTAGTCTAATCTGTTGTCTTTAACATTATTCATTCGGAAAGCTGAGAAATAAAATCAGTGCTAGAAAATGTGCTCCATAAAAATCTGAACTCTTTAAGTGGCAATTTGAAATTATGCAGTACATTTAAATGAACAATTTCCTAAATGATTTTTAATTCCTAAAGTTATGCTCACATATCAGATATTTACATTTTTGTAGACTTCCATTACTTTTGCATGAAAAAATTCATAACCAGAATTACTACATAACTCATATATTTTAGTTCATTATGAAGACAACCATTTTTTACAGGATAATTTATAGCTTTTTTTCTAGAAGCAGTTGTTTCCAAGTCTCCTGTAATATACCAAAATAGCCACATCAAAGGGCCATATATATATTTTATTTTAAATTACTTATTGTTCCTGTTCTCATCCAGTTTTGCCCTGTAGCATTGGTTGACATTTCCAAGAGAGTGAGTTGGCGTAGGGCCGGAAAATATGTAATTATAAGAATCACCTTCTTTTGAATTTCCCATTACATACTAGCTACGATTCAGGCAGACTTCTGTAGGTGTTTGCTTTGGAATGAGAGATTTTCTTCTTCCATGACCTATGATTAAAATGTGGCATTTTGGTAAACAAATAGAGTATAGTTTCTGCATAATCCAGTTGTGAATTGAAACTGGTGATGCAATGTAAGTCTTTGACCTGTATCATATAAGCAGTAGCCAAGTAATTGAAAATATATTTTAAAAGTGCCATAAACCTGTTTTTAATTTTTTGAATGCTCTGTAGCTTAAAAAAGGATAAGTAATAGGGTGCAGCAAGATGCATATGAAGAGCAACTTGGCTTCACTTAATGTTCCTCAAAGGAATGCCTGTAGGAGGAAATTCACTATAACTATATTTGAATAATCTCTTCTCTTTTAATGAGCTATAACTGTGAATATCAATATTTATCAATGTCTGTAAAAGGAAGGATATATTGTATTTCTTCATTATTGAAATTGTGTGACAATAAGCCTTACCTGTTGCATTAACTTTTATAAATATATTTTTTTATTAAAGTTATGTTTTCAATTGGGCTGACTCTGTAGTCATGCACCCAGTCCTAATGTTACTTTGCACTCTTGTCTGAATTTTGCAGTAACTGACACAGTTTTCTATGAATAGTTTAATGCTAACTATGATTAATTAAAATAAAATAATAAATGAGTATGAGCACAACCTAGTGAGTATAGTTAAATGTCTCTGAGTTGAATATTTAAAAATGCATAAAGTGCCAAATTTTGCTAAATGATTTTAATTGGGGGCATGTGTCTTACTTTGTAGGAACTAAAGGTTACATGAATGCCAAAATAGAATATCTAGAGAGATATCATATATATATATATATGAATTATTTCTCCTTAAGGTAAACAAGTATGAACTTTATCTATATTATGACAAAGTCTCTATACTATTATTGGATAAAAACAAATGAAGCAAGCCTTCTATAGGATTTCAGCAGGTATAAATCTTTGCAGGGACAGACTTCACTTTCTTCAGAGAGGCAGCAGGTTGCAAGCTTAGGACATTTTTGTCTGAGTGCTACAAGGGTTCCCACTGTACAGTAGGAGGCTGTACTTGATGATTGCTTCTCCCTGGGAATACCAAAACATATTCGTTGCCCATAAAGGCTTTATCACTTCAGATATCCACATTTGTAATTGAATTAATATTAAAGTGATTTCGAGTGATTGGTAAAGATTACATGACAATATTTAGTAGAAAGTTAGAATTTTCAACTATAATGAAAGCTTAATCATTAAAAAATTTCATGCTGAAGCGATATAGTAACAAGTAGATTTTAAAATATCGACTTTTTTTGGATAAGATTACCTTTATTTCAACCTTAGAAGATAGAAAAAAAGTTTTGTCTTTCTTCCAGCAATATTTCTGAGCCTTCCTTTCTACTCTAAGTATATAATCTATTCCTTTCTATATTTCATTTTTTATTAAAGGATCATTTTATTGGGGGCTCTTACAATTCTTGTTATTATCCATATAATAATTTCATCAGACATGTTTTACATATGTTGCTTTCACTTATTTCTAGACATTTACTTTCTATTGAGCCCTTGATATCAGCTCCTCATTTTTGCCTCTGCCCTCCCTCATACTCCCTTGATAGAATATAAATTATTATTATTTTCATCTCTTAAACCAACTGCTCTTTCCCTTCTCCTGTGTTTTCTGTTGTTCTTCCCCCTGGAGAGGGGTGTAGGTTATGTGTTGATCATGTAAGTTTTCTACCCGCTTTACTCCCTCACCACCTTATCGCTTCCCTCCTGTTATCACTATTCCCACTTCTGTTCCTGGATTCAGTGTTTCTTGAGTCCCCATCTCTTTTCTACGCCTGTGGACATCCTCCTTGATTTGAGAAGCATTACTGGGATAATGATAGTGGGGGGTGGGGGCCAAGGAATCCTCAAGGAACCACAAGAAGACTGAGAAAACTGTTTTTCAAATACATTATTTTGAATTTTTTGTTACAACAAAGAATGCAGAAGCACTACATGTGTGTATTTTACTAATACCTTTATACTTACTCTAGTACTTCCTTATTTACTGTCAATTTTTATGTCTGTTTAATACCTTCTCCCCGCACTTCCATCAGAGCGTATGGACTATGACAAGGGCTGTAAACCATTAGAAGAGTTGATTGAAACTACAAGCATCTCATCTGGGGAAGATGTGGTTTTGTACTCCGGGGAACATTTACGGTCTCAGAAACACGCCAGGGCAGTTCTAGTCTGTCCTAGAGGGTTGCTGTGCATCAGTACCAACTTGGTGGCAGTGAGATTGAACTTTTGGGAGTTTCAATTTTGAGTTTAGTGTCATTGATTCTCCACATTTCTATGGCTATATGTGCTTTTTTGGTGATCATCCTGAGAAATTTTCTCTCCCCTTGAAACATTTGAAATCATAGATTACCTTTGAAAATTAATGATCATCCTATTGAAAATTAATGGTTGGCATGTAGTACACATTCAATGAATATTGATTAGCCTCTGAATAGGAAAAGAGTAACTCACCCTGTTTTCTCTGTGCAGCATTGGACTGTTGAACAGAACAAATTGACATCGAACAAGTCTCTTCTGACTTATGGAGACCCTATATTACAGGGTAGAATTACCCCTGTGAGTTTTCTAGTCTGTAACTTTCTACTGGAGTACAAAGCCTCATCTTTCTCCCAGGGATAAAAGATGTTTTCAACCTGTGGATCTTGCAGATCACAATCCAAAAGGTAGCCACTATGCCACCAGGGCAGCTAACAAGTTAACTCCGACTGCAGTAGGAAGCCTCATGTTTTTCTAGCAGCGTTGGATGCTGGTTTTGAACTGCTGACCTTGCAGTTAGAAGCCTAAAGTATAATCCCATGTCACCAGGTCTCTTCATTGTCTTTAGGTGCTGTCCAGGTGGTTCTGACCCATAGCAACCCTGTATACAACTGAAGGAGACAGACTAGTACTGTCCCAGGAAATTGAACCAGCTGGATTCTATCTCCAGACTCTCTTTGAATTTTCTCTTTTTGCATATGTAGTCTTCAGCTTTGATCTAGTCATTATGTAGTTTTCTTTCTGTGCACACCTTGCTTAGGGAAATCTGAGCTATTGTCTTTATGTGAGTAACTCCATTCCTTTTCTCCAGGCTCTTTTCTCTCCTGACTTTCAGTTCAATATCTCAAATTGTCTTCCAGACGTTTCTATTTGGAGTCTCTCTCTCTCTCTCTCTCTCTCTCTCTCTCTCTCTCTCTCTCTCTCTCTCTCTCTCTCTCTCCCTCCCTCCCTCCCTCTCTCTCTCTCTCTCTCTGCCTAAATTTGTGAAGTTCCTGAAATAGCATGTTTCTTCCTTTTAAAACAAGTTTCAGTTACAGTATTTTTTTTCATAACTACTATTTATATTTAAGGAGTCCTGGTGGCGGCATAGTGGTTACATACTGGGCTGCTAAACACAAGGTTGTTAGTTCAAAACCACCAGCTGCTCCAGAGAGGAACTGAGCCTCTGTACTCCCATAAAGATGCGTACACTCTCCAAAACCTTCAGGGGCAGTTCTACTCTGACATAAGGTCTCTTTGAGTCAGTGTTCACTCATTGGCACTGAGTTTGTTTTATTTGTGTATATTCTCTTCTAATCACTAAACGTTCATTTCATCTTTCAACAATGTCTTGACTACTCTTCCTTTCACTTACTAATATTGGTGAAATATTTATCAGAGTGACCCTGAAAGAGTTCAACTTAAAGTCATTCCATATATCTTCGTCAGCATTCCTCCAAGAAATGAAATCAATGGGAGACAGACAGAGACTTTGGGAGAGATTGAGAGACAAAGTGAGAGAGAAGCAGAGAAAAAGAGATGGATATATTTTAAGAATGGAGTTCATACTGTTTGGAAAACTGGCAAGTCCAAATTTCAGGTGACAGTCTAGATAGTTTTGTGCATGAAGTTGATAAACCAGGCGGTGTACTGGAAATTCAAACAGGGCATTTATTTACAGTTTTGAGGTGAAATTCTTATCCCTCAGGTAATTTCAGAGTTTGCTCTTAGTCCTTAGACTGATCCCATGAGGCACACTAACATTTTGGAGGGTAATTTGCTTTATTTAAGGTCACTCATTTAATGATTAATCACATGCCATTACCTGTACAGCAGCATTGAGACAAGTGCTTGACTAAACAATGGGCACCAGAGCCCAGACGAGCTGACACATAAAATTAGCCATCACGCCATCCTACACAGTATTACCAGAATTTACTTTCTTCTGAGAATCTTCTTTAAAACCTTCAAGAGTGTCCCACCATCCATCAAATTTTTTTTCTGGAAAAAAATAATAACAATAACAATAGCAAAAGACTTTTATTAAATGAAATGACATTTCAACAAATAAGTAAGATTAAATCTAGAGCTCCTTTAGATGAAAATGATTGAACTTCTTATTCTTGGGGTTAGTTTACACATTACCCCTATGTGATTCCATGGAGGTTTTGAGTACTAGGTAATGCAATTTGGAGCCCATTGACCTTGAGGATTAGGTCTGTATCCACTCAATTATTCTGTTTATAATCACCACTTGTTTCGTGTAAATTTTGTTTATATGCCTTACATTATATCATGCTTAGCACCCAGAAAACTATAAATTCCTTTCATGCTTCTTAAGTTTGCATTCATAGTTTCAAAAGCAATTCAAACACTACCTGTCTTAGTGAACATATGAATGAATGTTTATGAAATAAAAGCACCATTATCCTTTTTACATATTGTATTTATATATACATTACGGAATAGGTACTATTTCTTCTTTTATTATTATTATTACTGCTATGTTATATTGAATTAATGGGTAAACACAAGTCTTTATATTGTGGCTAGATATCCTGGAATCAGTTCCAATTTATATTGATCTTGTGTACAACAGAATAAAGCACCGTCTGTTTCTCATAATTGTTTTGTGTGAGCCCCTTGTGGCAGTCAGGGTGTCAATCCACCGCATGAAGCATCTTCCACTTTTTCACTGTTACTCTGCTTTAGCAAGCATGAATTCCTTTCCATAGTTCTGTCTTGCCTGATAACATATCCAAAGTATGCAGGATGAAGTCCCACTGGCCACACTTTCAAGTAGTATCAAGGAATAATTCCTTCGAGGCTGCCTTCTTGCGTCTTCTGGAAATTTATGATACTTCCAGCATTCTTTGCTAACACCAACATTTAAATGAATAAATTCTTTTTTTTATATTCTTTCATCATTGTACTGCTTGAATAACCATGAATGGTAGGCTATATTCTTTAGAGAAGCAAAATCACTGATGCTTAGAAAGACCCATAGAAAGAGAGAATTTTAGATGAAGAAAGTGGCTCACACAATTATAAAAGCAGGTAAGTCCAGTCTGGCTCACATCTGTGTGTCAGGTGTTAAACCAGAGACTTCTCTTGACCCCTGTAGTTTCAGGTGATGTTGGGTCAGGAAGCAGGGAGATGAACCAGGAAGCAAGAACCAAGGTAAACAAAGCCACAGGGTAGTAGATGCAGAGATGGATGGCTCCAAGGCCCATACTTCAGATGTGCGGCTACAAATTTCAGATGTTCAGCTGCTGATGACTCCCTGGGTCAATTGGCCTTATCGTGGAACATTGGTTTAAGTCTAAAGAACCAGAATTTGATGTGCCAGAGGCAGGATATATGGAGATTTACTCGGCCTTAACTCCCAAATCCTGGAGAATCCTGTCCCAGTCAACTTAGCATAATGTCCATCTATCCCACTATGTCTCCACAGGTGGATGTTAGCCATCGTGGTTAAATCTTTGCTCTTTAACACATGAAGGAAGTCTTGTGCAATGACTTTTTGCCCAATGCTGCATGTGGTCTGATTTTTTGACTGCTGTTTCCATGAGCGTTAATTGTGGGTCCAATCAAAATGAAACCTCTGATAATGTCGCTCTTTTCTCTGTCTATACTGATGCTGCCTTTTGGTCCAGTTATGAACAATGTTGCTTCCTTTCCATGGAGTTACCTTCCCTCCTGAACGTTGCAGGCTTCGATTTTCATCAACAAATATTTCAAGTCCTCATGGATTTCAGCAAGCAAAGTTGTGTCATTTGCATATCCAACCTTGATGCCTCATTCCTCCTCATATAGCCTAGCAACTCAGGTTATTTTTTGCATACATATTGAATAAGTATAATTGAAGGGAAGAGCGCAGGTGCAAACTTTTCTTGACCATGCCATATTGCCTTTTTCCGTTTCAGTGACTGCTTGTAGGTTTGTGTGAAGTTTGCACACAGATACAGGATGTGTTCAGGAATTCCTGTTAATCCAAATGTTATACATATTTTGTCATGATTGACACAATCCAATGCATTTTCATAACTGATAAAACCAGCAAACATGTTTCTGGTAAGCCTGATGTCAGCAATAATATCATTCATTCCAGTCCTCTTCTGTTTTGTACACCATTTCATTTCAGAGTCTTAAGTGGAAGCATTTTAAGCAGTTAAGTAGAATAGGTACAAGGTTGTTTATTCCAAAGTTTATTCATTAATAATATTTCACTAGGAAGCAGATGTTTGTGACCAAAAACAGTAGTTCTAAAGAGATATTTTTAATTGCTCTTACTTTTGTTTTTCTTAGGACCTGCAACGTACAATCCCACTTTCAAGAGATCTTGCTTCATACCAGCATGTGTGAAACCATCAAAGTGTTTTGAAGATTGTAAAGTGACTACTCCTGGACCAGCAACGTATGAGGTTTGTCACTTATATTTTCCCCTTATAATTAGACAATAATATAATGATATCCAGAAAGTACTAAAAGTGTCTGTGTTACAATCTTTCCATAATTTTCATTCACCTTACTAACTAATCACAATCCTTTGGTTAAGGAACTGACTTGAAGACAAATACTAGCAGTTTTGGAATTATTTAGGAATAATTTGAATGAACAATTTATATGTAAATAATGTCTACAACATGGGTGATTTCTCTAAATCACTGATATAAACTTTACTAGTACACATGCATAAATTGAAATAGCCAAGTATCAATTGAAATTTTGAATTCATTCTCAGTCACAGAAGAAAGTTTTGAGAATCAGTTCAATTAAATTATTGATTTTTAATTTTTTGATAGGCTTGAATGCTATAGGTTAGATGTATGATGAATAAAGATCATTTGAGGTTGTTGCTCTTTGGATGCTAAGAATGAAGTTTAAATATATCTTCCAAATTCTACAAAGCATGTTTATAATAGGCCTCAGTGACCCTTGTGAGATTGAGGATGAAATAGGTACTTCATTCCCAACTATACTAATTATTGAAAATGAAATATTTTCTAGAAGCCCTAGAATTAATTCAAGGCTTAATTGTTAACGCAAGCCAAGATATAGCATTGATTGAGACTGAATAAAGTTTATGACCTGATAATTTTGAATTGGTGGCACAGGGCGAGGTCTTGAAAGAGTTATTGGTCAGTGATCTATTATTTTTAATGACTTGGGCAGTCTACATCTTCACAGTCTTTCTCCCAGAAGCAAATATTTCTTGGAGCAGTCAGCTGAGTTATGTTCACCTTATCTCCAAATGTTTTTGTTTATTTATTTATGGGATACATATTTGAATGTTTATTTTTCCTCTGCAGTGTTTGACTTTTTAAAAAGGATTCAGAGTTCATAGGGTCACTGTTGAAAATGACATATTTTCTAGTCATATTAAAAATTTAGCTGCAAACATCTCTCCTACTGAACTTAGTGCTATCTACAAATAATACTTGCCTTCAGTTCTAATTTTATTAATTTCATTTTATGATATCATTTATTTGGGGGGTACATGTGTGGTTATCGTCAAAGATGTATGCCTAGAATGTCTACGAGGTTTATTAACCCAAAGAATTTATTTATGAATTCCAATGAAATACTCCCAAATGTACATTCTGAGCTCCATGAATATAGAGACTTGTTTAAATTTACATTCTTAAAGTTTCAGTCAGAGGAACTAAAGCATAGCAGTGTATCAATAAAGGCTTTGAACAAACTTGAAAAATAGAAAATTTATGGTTTTCTTTTTATCAATCAGTAATACTATCTAAAAATAATTATGGTCAACTTGAATAAATACATCAAATATCTCTAACCCTGAATATAGAAACTCAACACAAGAAACTTCAAGATATGAAATTTTCTAAAATCTGTCATTCACAAGGGCAGAAAAATTTTAAGTATTCGTCTTAAAATGAATCCTGCAAAAAATGGATTAAAATTCAATAATGAAGTATACTCACACACACATATGTACCTCCCCCCCCCAAAAAAAAAACCCAGATGTGATATGAGGTGTAGAGTGCTTTTGAAATTCATTCCACCAAGTCAGACTGTTAATCAGTGTTCTATTTAGAGATTTTCAAAAGATTGCGTAACAGCGTGTTGCAAAAAAGGTTGATTTGTGCATGATGCGGTACTGATTTTGCCACTACAGTCATCACCAGCTCACACAGCTATCTCAGGGCACCAGTTTTGGGCAAAAACCAGTATGCCCCTCTTACACTTTGTGCAACTTCTTTTCATTTCTATGAATGGAGAGGGGCGTGAAAGGGCTGTGATTAGATGATGTAGAAGAGGCAAGAAGAAGTGTTTCCAAGAGTGGAATAATAGATTTGACAAATGCATTAAGTGTAATGGAGAGTACTTTGAAGGTGATAAAATTATTTTGTAAAAAATTTTTAAATAGCTTTGGAAAAAATCGTTGTTTTGGAGTATCTCCTTGTATATATTTAACTCTAGCTTGTCATATAGAAAATATTAGAAAACATTCATCAGGGGTAATTCCAAAGTTAATTTTTTTATACTTTATGTAGATGTAGCAGAATTGATTTGAGTGAGAAAAATTAAAGTATTAGGAAATAGATTAACAATATAGAGAAATGATCACACATTATATGCTTGGTTTTTAACCTATTTTTGTATCTATATTTTAAAATTGAGATTATTAGGATTTATTACTGTAGATGATCAGTCTTTGACTAACTACAGATACATTTATTTAAAATTCATTTGATTATGATATTGTAAACCAGATATTGCTCTGTGCACTATGGATAGATGCATAAATATTATTTCTAACATAATTTAAAATAGTATTCACAAATCCCATGGGATTATTTACTCTATTAGTTTGAAATCCTTTTCATGAAAATGTATCTTTATAGGTTTGAGTTCACATTGGATTGCTAAACTTACCATTTTCTTTACTTTGAACATTTAGATAAGTAACAACAACAAAAGCCTTCAGTGCAGACAATTTAACTTTTTGGTGCAGTTTATGTGAAATTGTAATGAATTTTTTTTAAATTTTATTGGAGGCTCTTACAGCTGTAATGAATGTTTTTATTGTAAAACATATTAATATTACAGACATTATTAAATGTATTTTTTCTATAAAATATATTCCACAGAAATGAAATGATAGTGTGAGGATTTAGAAACCATCATTTAAATTGTTGCAGTGAAGTGAAGTTACTTGGTATATGAGGGAAGAAGTTGGAGCATCTAACCCTGAATCAGTACAAGGGCAATTGTCACGAGGCCAAGGTCAGACCTGTCTTCTCTGTCCTTTCCATGCTGTGTTCTAACAGCAACTCTTTGCCCCACATTACTCTGCTTCACTGCTATGTTCCATAATCCATCGCAACAGGCACACAGAACTCACTGACAACTAGTGAAGTGAGTAGGTTCCCCCGAGTTCGGATCAGAAAACATTTAGCATTCCATCTTTGGTTCATGGCAGTGGCTCTCCATCCACAGGAGTTCTCGTTCTTTCTGGTGCTCTGGATCATGAGAGATCATGAGACTGCACGGTCGAGCAGTAGGTGGGCTTTCTGGCTCACTGAGGCCGAGGCCATGAGATCCCATGTATAATAAAATTGACCAATTCCTAAGTTACAGTCCTTTATGCCTTATTTGCATGGTCCCACCTAATCATTCAGTGGGCAGAAGAACCATAAATAACTCATTTCTCTTCATCACCTAATCTTTGCAGCCCCCACCAAATGACTGAGTGTGATCATGCAAATAAGAGGAAGAGGATTGGTTAGTTTTGCCATTCTGTTTCGCGTAATAGCAAAGGCTCTCAGATGCAAGGGGAGGGGCTGTGAGAAAGAGGAAAGCACCCACTGAGATGGATGGAGACGGTGGCTGCAAGAAAGGAACAACAGAGAAGAGGGTGTCGGGCAGTCTTTGGTACTGTAGTGCGTAGAGTTGCTATGGGCCGGGACCCAGTTAATAGCACCTAATTACATCAATCTTTCCAAAGTAAGATCAGAGGAATCTAATCTGATACCAATCGACAAAGAAGAGACATCAACAGAGAGTGTGTGAAATCCTTGCCTGACGTGGTGGATGTAGCAGGAGCCCCTGAAGCAGCAACAGATGGTGATCATGTGACAGGGTAGAGAGGCAGCACAGATACCATGAAATAATCAGTGTGCGTCTCAAGTCACAAGATACATACATCTGAACGTGTTCAGGCAGGATGCTGGCTAGCACAGGAAGGAGCTCCTCAGGCATTTAGGAATATGGAAAGGGCTTTGTAACACTTCCCTGAGAAGAACAAAACCCCAGGCTGACAGGCTGGTGACCAGAGAAAGATGGTCACCTGGTCAGACACGCCTGAGAAAAAGTAGTGCTGTGGACAAAAGGACTGTTTCCTCGATGATTTCTGAATCTGATTTGAGGTAACCTACCCACTTCCCTGAGGACCTCCTGTCCCATCATTGTGATTATTGTCTGTGAGTTCTGTATGGACATTGAAAGAGATTATAAAACTCAGCAATGAAGGAGAGTGCTATGAGAGGAACAACTGGTGTCAGACTAGGTAATGGAAATCAGAGAAGAGGCAAAACTGAGGTCGGCTTCATGGGAATCATCCTTGCGCAAGTGTGGAGTTCGAGTCTCCTTTTCCCTGTGTGCCGCCAGTGGGGTCAGACGCAGCCCTCCATTTCCTTACTTATTAACAGATTATCTTGGGCAATGGTAAGTAGCCAATTCCTTTCCGACTTCAGAATGAAATATTTTTTGCACTAGAAAAGGAAAGATATATCAACTTATTTGTAATATAATGTTATTTTCAGTAGGATTGCATGAAACCATTTCTATTAACATTCATGTATTAGAAAATGTAATTTTAAATGTTAGCAAATATTTTAATGATTGAGCGTAACATAATATATATTTAGGAGTTTTTCTGTTGTTGGCTTTTCTTCTTAAACTCTTATAAATAACACTTTAAGACTTGTTTCATAGCTAATATTTGTCCCCAGCTTTGATTATGCCATAAGGAAAAAAAAAGATAGAATCACATGTAAAGTGATGTCAGATTTCAAAGTAATGTCTTAATATCCCCAATTGTCCCTTTTTAAAAAAATAAGTTTTATGTTTTAGAGAAATTTGGGGTTAAAAAAAAAAACAGTGTATATTTTAAGACAGAGTAAATTTTTATTTTGTTCTCCAGAAATTTTTTACTTGAAAGTAATGGTTTGAAATTTTTTGCATTCCTTTAAAAATTATTACTCTGTTTTGATTTTTAAATTTGCTGTACATAGACACTCACTCACTCAGTCACACACCCACCCCTTTCTCACTCACTGCCATTGGGTCAACTCTAATTCCTGGTGGCCACTATGAATATTATTATAATGATTAGGTGTCCTCAAGTCTCTTATAACTCATGGCAATAATATGTATAACAGAATGGAGAGCCGCCAGTCATGTGCCAACCTCAGAATCGTTCTTCTGTTTGAGCCCACGGTTGTGGCCAGTATGTCAGTCCATCATATGGAGGACCTTTCTCTTTGTCACTGCCCCTCTATGTCACCAAACATGAGGTCCTTCTCCAGGGACTGGTCTCTCCTGACAACACCCCACAAGTACATGAGACAAAATCTGCCACCTTGCCTATAAGTTGCATGCTTCCTCTTACACTCTTCCAAGACAGATGTGTTGGTTATTTTTGCAGTCCATGGTACTTTGAATATTTTCCTCTAGCAACACAATTCAAATATATCTATTCCTCTTCAGTCCATACTCAAAGTCCAACTTTCACTTGCAGTTGAAGGAATAGGATCTATTATGATTTCGGGTAAGTGCACCTTAGACCTGAAAGAAAGGGCCTTGCTTTTCAATACTTTAAAGATGTCTTGTGTAGCAGATTTACCCAGTGAAGTGCATTTTTCGATCTTGACTACCGTTTCCAATAACATTGATTGTGGATCCAAGCCAGATGTAGGCCTTGACAAGTGCAATTTTTCTTAGTTTATCATGATGTTGTCTATTGTTTCAGCCATGAATAATTATTTTTTATTGTGTTGTAATCGACATAGAAGGCTGTAATCCTTTATTTCTATCAGCAAGTGCTTTAAATCTTCCTCAGTTTCAGCAAGCAAATTTGTGTTATCTGCATATTATAGATTGTTAATAAATCTTCTTCCAATCCTGATGCCGCATACTCTTTTCTTATAGCCCAACTTCTATGATGATTTGCTCAGCATACAGATTGAATACACTAGTGAGTGTATACAACCCTAACATATGCATTTCCTAATTTTAAATCATGCAGTATTCTTCTGTTCTGTTTGAACAGCTGCCTCTTAATCCATGTCAAAGTTCTATGTGAGCACAATGAAGTATTCTGGAGTTCCCATTCTTCTCAAGGCTACCCATAGTTTGTTATAATCCACACATACTAATACTTTGGCATAGTTAGGACAGCACAAGTAAATATTTTTTTGGCATTCTTTTCTTTCAGCTAAGATCCATATGATATTATAATGATATACCTTGTTCCACATCCTCTTCTGAATATACCTCGAATGAATCTCTGGCAGGTTTCTGCCGATCTACTACTGCAACCTTTGTTAAATGACCTTCAGCAAATGGCACTTGTGTGATATTAATGATATTGTTCTATAGTTTGAGCCTTTTGTTGTGTCACCATTCTTTTGGAATATTGGTCTTTCCCTGTCAGTTGACCAAGAAGCTGTCTTCTTCATTTGCTGCATAGTAAGTGCTTCCAGAGCTTCATCAGCTTGTAGAAACATTACGGTTGATATTCCACTAATTCCTGGCTAATGCCTTCACTGAAGCTTGGATCTCTTCCTTCAGTACCATTGATGCTTGCTCTTATGCTACTTCTTAAAATGCTAGAATAAGTACTCAATGTTTTTGTTACAGGGACTCTATGTATTCCTTTCATCTTCTTTGGATACTTCTTGCATCATTCAATATTAACCCATAAAATTTTTCAATATTTCAACTGCAAGCTTGAATTTTTACTGGAGTTCTGTCAATTTAAGATACATGGAAGTGTTCTTATCTTTTGGTTTTCTAGCTCTAATACTTTACAAACTTCATTATTATATTTTAATTTGTACTCTTAACCTGCCTTTGAAATTTTCTAACTTTTTTGCTTCATCATGTCTTCCCTTTGCCTTAGTTAATCTGCTATTAACAGCAAGTTTCAAAGTGGTCACTGATATCCACTTTGATATTTTGGTTTTTCCTTGTCTTTTTAATGACCTCTTGGTATCCACATGAATGATGTTCTTGGTGTCCTCTTGCAGTCCATCAGGTCTTCTCTCATTAGTAATTACTATTTTATACAGTGGAAACGGTTTTACTTCTGAATGGACTAATCATTAGAATTTAGTTTAGTAGAATTGTTGGTGCTTTTAGGAAACTGGACACACATTATTGGCTGTTTTTGGGATATCATTTTATGATTGTTTTTATTTTAGATGGAAGTTTAAAAGATCTCTGATCATCCAGTAGTCTAAGGATTGGGCTGCTAACCACATAGTTGTGATTTCAAGCCCATCAGTAAGAAAGATGAGACTTTCTGTTCCCAGAAAGGTTTATAGCCTCAATAACCCACAGGACCAAAGAGGCAGTCATACTCTGTCCTATAGAGTCACTGTAGACTCCATTGGAAGTGAATTTTATGACATTTTCCTGAAAAAAATCAAATTTGGAAGAAAATTAAAAGAAAAGCAGATGTGATTGCAGCAATGAGATAGCAACATCTTAAAGAACACTTTGAACTTTCACAATCAGAAAGAATACCTAAAAATATTACCAGAACATTATGTCATAAATCTAGTTCTTAAAATATATTGATAATTAAAAGTTGTGATTGTAGTATTAAAGTGCAATTTATTCAATTAAGAATACACAGAAAAAATTAAATATGGTTTCACATCTGTTCACACATAAAAGCATGGCATATTTTTCATCTGAACACACATGAAGATGATAGAGGTAAACCAATGGTATACTTTCTGAGGTCATGATTCTCTATCATCACTCTCCTGGCCATCATCTTTTACAAGTAACATTTAACTTGAGGTCTATAGCTTCTGTAAATGCTGAGAAGACTAGATATTACCTATATAATTTATGGAATTTGGTAAAATGAAATTTCTTCACTTAACAGTAACCTGTAGGGAAAAAAGCCACACAAATATGAAAGATACACTTATAGAATGATATGTTCTAATATCTTTCTAGCTATAGATCACCAGTATGGAGTGTGGAAATTTTGGATCCCTGATGGTATTGTCAACTAAACATTGCACTGATGACTGTGAGATCAATAGTTTAAAGCTACTCCAAAAGGAGCGATGAGGCTGTCTGCTTCTATCAATATTTACTTCCTGAATACTTCTTATAAAATGTATAAGTACATGTTTCCTTTTGGGAGTCATTTAGAAAACGGTCCCTGACTTAGTGCTTTCTTGGCTTAGTGATTGTTTCACACAAACTAGCAAATTGAGTATATTAGTTCAAGTATCATAGTTGGCAAATATTAAATTGGTAAGTGCTGAAAATCACTATGCAACTACAATGCTATACTAAAATTAATCTCAATATATACATGGATAGTGTAAAAATTCTGTAAATAATTTTACATCATTTTTGCCACACCAAAACACAAAATCCCATTGCCATTGTTCGACCATCTAAGATGGACCATCTAAGGATCTGTGGAGGTAGATTTCTAGACTTGTTTTCTAAGTACCTCTGGGTAGAATCAAACTGCAAACCTTTAACTTAGTATGTAAGTGCTTAGTCATTTATTCTTAGAAGCTTAAAAATAAATATTCACATAATGCCATTTCAATAAACACATGGTTGATTTGTAAAACAAAGAAAATATCTAACAGAAGTCTGGCTGCTAAGTTGAGTAAGGAAAGTAAATGGTATGCTTGGTTCAAAATGCTAAATTTCTTTACAATCAATGCCATCTTTGTATTCCTTACTAGGAATGTAAGAAAAGTGCTGTCATTTTCTACAAAGTTAGAGACTTTAAGATTAAATTCTAAACTTAGACTGTTAATTTATGAATATATACAAAACCAAGTGAAATCAGTTACAACTTGATTCTCAAAAACAAAATTTATGGTATCCTCTGCAGCTAAGATAGCAATAAAATGAACCTTCAGTAATACCCATCTTAGATATAATTTCTCCTGCAGATACTATTTTCTTTTGGCACTGGATAAATTACTTCCTGAGAAAATTAAACAAATTTTCTTTCTTATTTTTATATAGAGCATGAAATGAGCTCATTTACACCCTAGGTCAGAATCGTCACTCATTTCAATGTTCTGCATATTACCCTAAGCTTCTGTTTGATAGCTAAGAATTATATAAACTATATATACTTATATACATACATATATATATCAAACCCTTGCCATCGAGTCAATGTGTACTCATAGTGAGTGACCCAATATATACACAAACTTATATTAGATATTTTCACTTCCTTTTTACTACTATGAGCACTAGCAGGATTCTTTTAGTTTTATATTTATTTTGGAGTAAAATAAGTTAATAATTACTATGTTATTGCATGGGTAGAGGTAAGTAGGAAATAACCAGCTTTAATTCTGACATGTAGATGCCAACACCTTAGTGATAGATAAGGTACATATATTCTTGAGCACAAATGCAAATTTTATGTCACAATATGTGCTTGAACAAAAAGAAAATGTAGCAATGATCATATATATAAATGAAATCACAAATCATGAGATTTTACAAAATTCTCCAAATTTGAATTTTGAATGTTAAACACATTAAAGGCAAATTTTTAATGTAGATTTTTAAAATCCCAAACAAACTATGTACCTATTAGTTAAATATAACATAATCATGAAGGTGGTAATGAGATGATGGTTACATCTTATTATTGTTGGTATAGTATAGTACAGTGGATAAGAGTATACCTTCTGATAAAAGAGAGATGATTGCTTTGTCTGGCCTTTCCAACTGTTTCCCATTTTCATTCACTCCTCCTAGAATTTGGAAAGCTAGTATATCGAAGACAGGGTTTTTTTTTTTTTGTTGTTGTTCTTTTGACAGTCTGTGGCACTGTCAATATTCTTCACCAGCATCATATGTCATATGCATTGATTCTTTGTCTTCTTTATATAATGTTGATCTTTCACATACATATGAGGCAATTGAAATACTTAGGCTTGAGTCAAATGCAACTTAGTCCTTAAAGTAACATCCATGCTTCTTAACACCTAAAGAGGTCTTGTGCAGCAGATTTACCCAATGCAATTTGTCATTTGATGTCTTGAATACTATTTCCATGAGCATTGATTGTAGATCCAAGCTAGATGAAAGCCTCGGCAACATCAAGCTTTTCCCTATATATCTTGATCTTAACTATTCTTCCAGTCTTGAGGATTCTGGTTTTATTTAAATTGAGATGTAATCCATACTGAGGACTGTGATCTTTGACCCCATCAGCAAATGCTTAAAGTCCTCCTCACTTTCAGTAAGCAAGGGGGTTTCTCCTGCATTTGGAAATCTAATAAGTTCTCCTCCAATCCTGATATCACATTTTTCTTCAGAGAAGCAAGCTTTGCTTACTGTTTGCTCAGCATACAAAATTCAAGCCTAGAGTTATAATATTTAACTCCTCTGCGGACAAACCATTGAATGGTATGGGAAGCACCCAAAGATGATTCAAAGAATACCCAGAATCAGTGTATCCAAAAGAAATAGCCAACACTTAACAATTTCAAGAGGTAGCATATGAGCAAGCACCCATGATACTGAAGAAATAAAAGCTTCACTGAAAGCATTGGTCAAAAACACGGGCTCCAGAATTGATGGAATAACATTTGAAAGGCTTCAACAAGATGATGAAGCACAGGGAGCACTCATTCTTATATATGAAGGTATTTGGAAGACTCCACTGGCCAGAACAAATCCATATTTGTACACATTTCAAAGAAATGGGACTCAACGGAAACCTCAACTTATAGAACAATATCATCATTGGTGTCATGTATAACTTTGCTGAAGGTCATTCATCACAGACTTTAGCGATATATTGACAAGGAGCTATCAGAAGTAGAGGAGTAGCGGAGGGTCCTGGTGTGGTGGGGAAAGCTCTACCCCATCAGCAGCTGCCCCCACCACAACCGGCACCTTCCCACTCTCAGTGCATGGATTCACCTACCTTGCTGTGTGTGGTTCCCCCCACTATGCCTGCTACCTAATCAGCATCTGCATATGGCTTCTCTCAGTGAACCCAGAGTATGTGGGTTTCTTGCCTCTCCTGGCACCCTTCTGCCAGCTGCCAACAGTCTCCCTGCAGCACCCAGCACTGTCCTCCAGCCAGCTAGGAGCCTCCCTTGTCAGCCCAGATGCCCCCTGTCATCTGTACATGGCTCCCCTGTGCATCTCCAGCAGCTTCCCCACCATCCACTCGTGGCACCCTGAAGTCGTCTGCTCACATCACTCATTGACGTGATGGACCTCTCCTCTTCACTGGACCCCCACTCCAACTGATGGCCTGGTACTCACCCGTGGCCCGCTCATGGAGCTAACAGCCATGACTAGGACCTCCCAGCCATGTGCCCTGGTGCTTACAGCTGCAGTTGGAACCTTCAACACTACCCACCCTATGCCTTGCGATCCCATGCCGAGAGCCCTACTCACTTTGCATGGCAGCCCATGCTGCTGCGTTTGGAACCCACTGGCCACCGATACATGGCTTTCACAGCCTCTAACAGATTGCGATGGAAGCCTGATCATCATCTGCAGCAACACAAACACTGCAGCCGGATCCCTCTCGCAGTGTCTTAGGCCATGACCAGAATCAGATAGCCTTCAGCCCGTGGTCTCTCCAGAAGGCCTATCCTGGTCTTATGATGCCACCGTAGGTCTGCCTTTTTCCTATGACTGTCCTTCAGGCCCACACTAGCTTTTCGTATAGTCAGGTTACTGCCCTGACCTCCTAGGTCCCCTAGGTGAATACCCTGGTCCTGTAGCTCCTACCCGAAGTCATTCATGATCTTCCAACTTTCCTGCCAGGTCTCATCTGGCCCTGCAGCTACCCCAAGGACTGACTAAAGTCACACAGGTCCCCCACTGGCCCCTCCCAGACATATGTCTGGCACATTGGGCTGCTCCCAGGTCTGTCCTGGATCCTGAAATACCATACTGGACTGGTTTTGACCTGACAGTTCCTCCAGTAGACCCCCCCCCCCGCCCCCCATCACTAGAAGTTCCACGTGGGTTCACCCCTGCCATAGCAGACCACCCACTATTCATCCTTGACCCGAAGATCATTTGTACTCCTCCCACCCCCCAAATGGGGATTGTAGCAACCCTGTGACTGCCATACCAGGCCATCTCTGGCTTTTTGGTGCCCCTGATAGGCAGTCCTGGGCCCAAATCTCTTTTCATAGGCACTCCCCTGCCTCACATGCCCCAACATTGGCTAGCTCTAGCCCCACAGAGAGTTTGTCAAACAGACCTGGCTCTGCAGCAACCTGGCCACTTGATCCAGAACCCTGGCCACTGTGCTGGCCCGGGCCAGACTCTTAGCCACACTTTCATTCCACCCTGTCCCAACCCCATGGCTTACCTACCGCTGCCAGTCTCAACCCACCTTCTGAGCTCTCCCAGCATTGCTGGTCAAAAAACCGCTGCTGCCTCTCACCTGTTTGGCTTACACAGTGCTACCCTCACAGTCTACAACCCCAACTCATCTGGTCTACATTCCCTGAGAGGCCATTCAACTTGCCCTGCACAAAACAGAAAATACCAGGGAACCAGGTAGAGCATGAAACACCAGGGAGACGAAGCTGTATCTTGGCCCAATAGTGCTGCTGACTACATGGAGTCCACAGAAAATTTCCTACAAGTCTCCCAGGAGAATGCTCAGGGCTCTTTGATTCCTGGAAAATTGTGCAGAATTCCTCCAAATGACACACAGACCGCAATCTAACTCAACAATCTCAAAGAAAAAACAGGAAAAACAAAGGGCAATGTCACAAGAAGTCCTGAACTTAAGGACATTCAAAGAAGAACCTGACTTGGACCTACCATAGAAAGAAATCTTCAGAATGCTACTTGGAGTCTTATACAGAGAAAGTAATACAAAAAAAGGATGAAATGATAGATGAGATAAAAATCCTTTCACTATAGGAAATACAAGAGTTAAGGGACAAGATAATAGAAACAAATAACAAGTTAACAGACTTCACCAACAGACTAAAAAAGGAGGAGAATTGGACCAGCAACCTCAACGATAACCAGTGAGACTTGAACAAAAGGGAAAGACAGTCCAACAAAATAGTCAAAGAAGCATAAGAAAACTTGTGATCAATGCTATGAAGAGGAGCAGCATTTGAATCACTGGAATATCAGAACCAGACACAATGAAGAGGTCAACTATAACAGTATTAAGGGAATTCTTGGAAGAAATCATCCCCAACTTAATGAAAGAGAATGAGACAACCATTCAGGAAACAGAGTATACCAACTAGATAGACCTCAGGAAGATTTTGCCAAGGGATGTAACAGTTAAACTATCCCATTTTCAGGAAAAGAAGAAAATCAAAAGAGCAGCTAGGGATAAAAAGGCAGTCATCTATAAAGTTACACAGATAAGAATATGCCCAGACCTACTAGCAGATATCATGAAGAAGAAGAGAGGGTGGAATAACATCTTCAGAAAGTTGAAAGAGAACAAAGTCACCCACCAAACTACCTATCAAGATAGATCAATAAGTAAGAATTTTTCCAGACAAGGAAAACCTCAAAGAATACATTCAAAGAAACCTAGCTCCACCCATGGTGGTCAGAAGGGCATTTGCAAACACAAATCAGAGACCACCCACATACAGAAACTCTACCCATAAGTCAACACACTGAAAACAACTCTCAAATTAACATTGGCTCAATGCTGAAAAGGAGACAATAATGAATACCCCCTATACATACACACAATATAAGAATAATGGGAGGAAAATGCCCAAGACAAAAGTTACAGGATGGCATCACAGACTCCACAGATGGATGGAATTAACTCAGAATATTAATGGTCA
This sequence comes from Nesogale talazaci, assembly GCA_004026705.1. Taxonomy (NCBI): domain Eukaryota; kingdom Metazoa; phylum Chordata; class Mammalia; order Afrosoricida; family Tenrecidae; genus Nesogale; species Nesogale talazaci. Next base: position 23,494 of record PVJH01012431.1, read on the forward strand.
GAAATCATTCATTAAAATACAAAAACTACTAGAGTGGCTTAGAAAACATAACCCTTCAATCCATTGTCTACAAGCGACACATTTCAAGCTGACAGACAAAAATAGGTTGAGAATTAAAGGTTGGTGGGAAATATATCAAGGAGATGGCAATTCAAAAAAATGCAGGAGTTGTAATCCTAACCTCTGATAAAATTGATCTCAAGGTGCAAGCCATTACAAAATATTTGGATGTGTACTATATAATACTCAAGAGATCAGTAGCCCAAGAGCCAATGAACATAAAAATTATATATGCACCCAGTGAGAGACCCATGAGATTCATCATTCAAACACTTCACAGATGTGAAATGAAATCACAGGGGCAAAAATTATAGTAGATGCCTTTAATACACTGCTCTCTGAGAAAGATAGATCACTGTGAAAGAAGTTTAGCAAAAAGGTTGCAGAACTAAATGCTACAGTTAGTAGCTTCAACCTGCTGACATTTGTAGAGATCTCCAACCAAATGCAAAAAAAAATCACAGTTTTTAAAGTGCACATGATACCTATTAAAAAATAGACCACATGTTGGCACACAAGTTAAGTCTGAATAATTCAAACACATAGAGGCCATTCAGACTTTCCTCTTGGACCACACATCATAAAGCCAGAAATTAACAAAAGGGCCATCAGGAAAACTGGGTACTGTTCCTGATTAGAGACAAAATTTGGAAGTTCATAGAAATCAATGAGAATGAAAATACAACATATCAAAACCTTTGAGACACAGCAAAAGCAGTTATCAGAGTAAACTTAATAGTGATAAATGCACACATGAGAAAGTAAGAGAAACTTATGATTGATACGCTGTTACACAACATCCAGCTAGTAGAACAGAGTCAGAAGAATACTCCTACTAATAGCAAAATGAAAAGAAATAATAAAAATCAGGGAGCAGATAAACAAGTGGGAAAATAAGAACACAATACAAAAAAATCAGTGCAACAAAAAGCTGGTTCTTTGAAAGGATCCACAGAATCAACAGCCCATTGGCAAACGCAACTAAAGAAAGGAAGAAACAAACATCATCAGCTAAGATGAGGGATGTAATAGGGGAAATTACAATATACTCTAATGAAATTTAAATGCTTATCACATGGTACTATGAAAGTCTGTGCTCCAAAGAATTCAACAACCTGGAAGACATGGAAAATATATGAAAAAGAAATCCCTCCCTAGATTATCCCAGAAAGACATAAAGCACCTTAAGTCACCATAGCAAGAGAAAAAACAGATAAGGTTATCAAGGGACTACCAACTAAAAAAAAATCCCTTGGACCAGATGACTTGACAGAAGAATTCTACCAAGCATTCTGGAAAGAACTGACACCAACCCTTCACAAACACTTACAGAGCCTAGAAAAGGATGGCAAACTCCTAAACTCTTTTAGCTACTATAATTTTTTTCCTAACGTGGGCAAGGACCCCATATGATTTAGTATAGACCAGTATCTCTAATGAACATTGACACAGAAATCCTCAACAAAATAGTGGCCAATATAATACAGAAATATAGAAAATGAATGTCATCAGTACAAAGAAGAATTCATTCCAATGATGCAGGACTTGTTCAACTTCTGAAAATCTAACAACACTATTCACCACACTGACAACAAAAAGGGATAAGAACTACGTAATAATATCAACAGATGTAGAACAAACATTCAACAACATCCAACATCCATTCCTGTTTAAGACACTCAAGAAGTTGGAAAATGAATGAAAATTTCTCAGTATAGTACAAGCTATATATGAAAAACCAACTGCCAGCTTTATAGGCAATGGGAAGAAGAGGAGAAAAAAAGAGAAAAAGAAAACACTGAAAAAGAGAACCAGGCAAGGTAGACTCTTTTCCCTGCTTTTATTCAACATAATACTGGACGGCCTACCTAGCAACATAATGTGAAGGGAAGACATTAAAGGTGTTCATCTGGAGAAAGAATGGATGAAACTATCCTTATTCACAGATGTTATGATTATATATATGGAATACCCTAAAAACTCCACAAGAGGAGTGCTAGAAGTGACAAAAGAATGGGGCAGAGTGGCAGAATACAAGATTAACAAATTGGAGTTTAATGGATTGTTATATACATGGGATAATATCACAGAAGGGGAGATCAAATAGGTAGTGCCATTCACAATAGCCAAGCACAAACAGAAGTGTATAGGAATATAACTAACTCAGCATACCCACAAGATTCATGTAAGGAAAATTATTGAAAACTTTGTTCCAAATAAGCAGTGACCCCCATAAATGGAAGAATATTCCATGTTTGGGGATTGAAAGACAATATATTAAAACTGTAGTCCTACCCAAGGCACTATATAAGTTTAATGCTATCCCAATACAAATACCAACATCTTTCTTCAAATATTTGGAAAAACTCACTATTAACATCACATGAATAGAGAGGAAATTCAGAATTACCAGAGGACTCCCCAAGAAAAAAGCCAAAGTTGGAGACCTTGCTTTACCTGACTCTAACACCTTTTATATACTCACAGTGGTCAAAATAGTGTGGTACTGGTATACTGAAAGATACTCAGACCAATGGAAAAGAACAGACAATCCAGAAGTAAAATCATCAGCATACAGACAACTGATATTCGATAAGGGATCAACAAACATCAAATGAGTAATGGATGCATCTTCAATTAGTAGTGCTGGAAAAAATGGATATTTACCTGCTGAAAAATGAAGATATATATGCACAAGAAGATGGACAAAAGAGTTTGAGGTAAAAACCCTATATTATTAGGGTCATCAATGAGGGAATTAGGACAAATCTAAGGAATTTCAGACATGATAATACTCAGGCTACCAGAAATATGGAAGGACACATACTCAAAGGAAGCACAAATCGACAAGTGGGATATATTAAAGATAAAACACGTGTGTAAATTGAAAGATTTTAATGTAATAAGACAGTCTATGGACTGAGAAAATATTTTTAGCAATGACACATCGGACAAAGGACTTATCACTAAAATTTACAATAACCTGCTCACCTATAAAAAAGAAAGAAAGAAAGAAAGAAGTCCATTTAGGAGGTGGGCAAACTGAATGGCCAATAAACATATGAGAAAATGTTCGGGATCATTAGTCATAAGGGAAAGGCAAATTAAAGCCATGATGTGATACTCCCTAACACCTTAAAAGAGAGCTCAATTAAAAAAATCATAAAGGAAAAAATGTTGGAGGGACTGTGATGAGCACAGAACTCTTATTCACTGCTGGTGGTCCTGTAGAGGTATGTACTATGGAAATCAACTTGGCAATATCTAAAACAAATGGAAATTGAGCTACCATATGACCCAAACATTTCTCTGTTGGGCATATACCCAGAAGAAATAGAAAAAGACCATAGTCAAACGTTTATGTTCCAATGGTCATCACTGCACAGTTCACAATTACAAAGAACTGAAAACAATCCAAATGTACCTCAATTGATGAATGGATTAAAGAACTCTGGTGCATACAGTCAATGGAAATATTAGGCATCCCTAAAGAGCAGTGATGAATGCATGAAATATTTTGTATCAAGGGAGAGTTGTAGTTAAGTGAAGTTATCCAAGCACAAAAGTACAATATGAGTCCATGGAAGTAAGCTCAAAAAACACAATGGGCATAAAGGAAAAGTTATTTAGGCATAATTTATGAGTAGAGGTCCAGGCATTTTAGCATGGGCCAGACTCAACCATGGACGCATATGGTATCTATCTAAAAAGGGAGGGAAAATTAAGTTTTTTTAAAAGACAATAGTAATGTAGTAGTAGAAGACACTAATTCACCAATGGGAAGGGCATTGTTAATGTTTCCACGGGAGATGGAGAGAGAGATCAGACCTCCTTCTAGTTCACCAAACCTTGAGGGCAACATTAGACATGGAACAGTGGATTAACAGCCCCAAGCAAGACTTTTTTGACCCACTTCCTATAAGAAGGTTTTACAGAGGATGAAACTGAAGTTATAGACTAGGGGGCATTACCCGCTAGTCCTGACCACACAAGAAAAAAGTAAGAGGGTAAGAGAGAGAGGAAGAAAAAGTGGAACTCATCCTCCTCCATCAAGCCTGCAGGACAATATCACTGCTCAGAGCAGCCAATGCACAGAGAGGACTGTAGAGCTGGCTGCAACCTGAGACACAACATTCCCTCAATGACCCACAGCACTACAGAGTACAACATTGGAGACAGATTGTGGGAAGTATGTCTGGTCTCACGGCCTTCTCCTCCACCTGGGGTGGATTAAGAAGGGAGCACCACAGAACAGCAAGGGAGTCACAGCGTTCCCCAGGAATCCCCAAAATAGATGTCCGATGTGCGGGGCAGTATTTGGCAAATCATCAAACCTGGTTGGAAGACATTTATGAAAGTCAGCAAATAGACCTGGAATTATTTATGGGCTATTGATTTATTACATGTCTGTTTATAGGAGATAGGCATGATAAACAATCCTCATGATAAACATGAGGAGCAAATAATGGGACCAACGGTTCCAGAGAGACATGGGAGAGAAGGTAGGGAAAAGGAAAGGGAGTGGAGAGTCAACAAACTCAGGGACAAGGAAACAACAAGGGATCTAAAATGGATGTTGAGCAGGGTCTAGAATGCCTGTTGGGATCTGATCACTTACAACACAGCCTAGAGGAACTTCTGAGAGCTGAGTCAGGTGAATATGATACTGGCGCAGAGGAAAGTAAAAGAAAATAGAGGAAAGAACTAGGAGGCAAATGTATATAGTGAGGTATAGACAGAGGTTTGTATATAACATGTATATTTGTGTATATGCTGACTTTCTCAGCACATTTTTCATGCAGTTTTGTGGTAAAATGAGGTGCCTCAGCTAATATTCAGGGTGGTTTATACTTGAGTATATAGGATATGTAAATATACTAATATATAATGTTCAGGGTGTTGATCTATGTTAATATAGTTATAGGTTAAAGTATTAAAATAACAGACAGATTTGGAGCCTCTATTGAAGCCCTCCCTTAACACATGAACACTTTTCCCCAATAACCTGGCACTGTGTGATACCTTCATGATGTCACTGAAGACAAAATGAGTGCATAAGGAAATGTGGTGAAGAAAACTGATGTGGATGTGTTTTAGGGTCACCGGATTCATAACAGTAGCGAACTTATGCTTACCGAAGTGGCAACAGAAATAAGAAACTTTATTATGAGAAATCATATTAAAGGGTTATGAAATTAGGAAAGTTGAGAACCACTGGACTGGGGAAAGAAATCCACAGAAACTCATATGCATATAAGAGACAGTTTTATATAAAAGATAAGTGTACATTAAGAAAACATCCCAACCCAGTCCAAGCCTGTAAGTCTGACATTAGCCCATACGACCCACACCAATCGACAAAGTCCTCCTCAAACTCGCAAAACACATGCAATGATGCAGAGTGCAGGAGGAAAGCCAAACTAAACTAATGAGCATGTAAGCATCCTAGCACTGGCAGGGGTCTCCACGCAGCTGCTCCAGCACCCAGGGCTGCATCAGGGTAGGTCCATGTGTCTTCTCCTGGGGGATGTCTCGCAGGGAGTGAGCCTTGCCAGCTGAGGTAAAGGACCAGCCTCACCCTGGTCTGACCACTGGACAATTAGAAAGGCGAGGCTCACCAAGTTATTTATCTCTCTGCCCTTCAATTGATTCCACATGTGTATATTGGCCAGCTTGGCACAATAGACCTCAACTATCACAGGATGAATAACAGAAATGTGGGTGAAGGGACACCATGGATGGTTTAAGATATGAATAGGTAATAATAATAATATATTATTTATTAAGGGTTGATGATGGTAGGAGATGGAGGGGGAAAAAGAGAAACCAATATCAAAGGACTCAAGTAGAAAGATAATGCTTTGAAAATAGAAAGGGGATGCTGCATGCTTTAAGATCAGGAACGGTATGTGTCAAAGTTGTATACTTCCACCACATGTATTCAGTCTATATTCTGAGTAAATAATCACAGAAGCTCTATTAGATGAAAAAGAACTCCTCATCATGATTCGTTGACATTTTAGCAAAAAAGGCACATGCCTAACCTAATTTATTCAACTCAATGTCTTTCAGTCAACTGCAATTCCTAGTGACTGAGCAAGAGAGGGTTGAACTCATAGGGCTGTCTCATAGGGCTTCTGAGGCTTTAAATCTTTACAGAAATACAAAGCATTGCCTGTGTTGTGGGGGAGACGCTGGTAAATTTGAAATGCGATCTTCTGGTTCGTAGCCAAAAGTGGTACCCAGTATACCACCAGGGCTCTAAGTTACTGGTAAATATTTCATCCAAACTTTAGTTTATACGCATATAAGTGCCAACTGTTTTGCGTCCTCTTCAGTGGATTATTCTTTGGTGTCTCTTCTAGAATTATATGGTTTTTGTTACTAGATGCCATTTTCTATCCACAGCAATCCAAAGTAACAAAGTAGCACTGCCTTTCATGGCTTTTTAGGGTGTGACCTTTGTGGGGATAAATCTTCTGGCCTTTTTCTTTGAACCACCAGCCTTTTGGTAACAGCTGAAACGTATGCATTGAGCCCCTATTCTTTGGCACAAAGAACGTCTGTTTAGGTTTGAATCATTGGCCTTGCCCTTAGCCGCCCAACACTGCTCTCTCAAAGCCACCAACCTCCTTTTCTGTTACCAGATGGTTCACTTAGTATATAGTTATTAATTATCCCTAAGTGCTTTTTACTGGCATGATTTAATAGTGGTTTCCAGGGGAAAACTGGGAAAATATCTAATTACTTTAAATATCAATTGCCAATTACGGATACTTTTGGTGAGGCATGTGCTTGCAGTCATCACTAATTACTACGATTACAGCTCACAGTGACCCTACAGGTCAAGGTAGAATTATCCTTCTGGGTTTCTGAGCCTGTAGCTGTTTATAGGAGGAGAAAGCCCCATCTGTGTTCCACACAGAAGCTGGTGGTTTTGAACTGCTGACATTGGGATTCTCAGTTGGACATGCATTTCCCTAAGCCACCAGTGTTCCCTGTGCATTTACTGTAATATCCATTTCCATTAACTTTTATTCTCCCCAGCATATAAGTCCTAAGATACCCCACTTATTTTAATGAAATAGCTATGAAGTTCCCTTCCCCAGTATATAATGCTGTACATAGTGAATTCTTAGAATTCTTTATGAAAATTTCATACACACAATTTTAATGAGAGCTCTAATTTTCTCCTACGCTTTTAAAAACACCTGGGCTTATTGAGACGAAGGTCAGCTGCGTGTAAAAGGAAATCACAACCAGCCAGAGATGTTTCTGTCTGGGGAGAAGTAGGCAGTCCAGGACTTTAGGGAGGCTCTACTGAGACACCAGACTTGGTGGCTTCTCTCATCTCCCCCTGCAGCTTCAAGAGAGACATTGCAGCTATTGATAACAAACTTCCCATATCAGGAGGAAGGGAAAGGACAAAGACATTCCCTCTGTTTTTGAAAGAAGAGCCCCAAACTTTCCACAAGAGGTTGCTTTTGTAAATTTTGTGATAACACTTTTATTTGCTTATTAATAGCCAGCACTTAAATTTCATGGCCACATCTAGCAATAAGGGGAGTCATCTGAAAATTGGAATATTAGAAAGCAATTAGCACTATCTACCATACTACCTTTTGAGACATATAGGTATACCTGGAAGTCAAAAATAACTATTAAATCTGACTTCATAAACTGCAGAAAATTGGTTGGGCTATTACCATCTAGTTGTCATTTGTTTCTTCATGATTAAATTGTTATAATAGCTATAATTGGTTCTGCATCATCTGTTTAGAAAATGGTAGAGTTATTAAAAAACAGTAAATGCCATGTCATACTACTCAACTATTCAACACATCAAACAAATTTAGAGTTCCTTGAAAGAGATTTTGCTGGGTAGGTAATAATATTTAGCTGCAAAGAAAATTTTATTGTTCATAGCAGAGAGTACCCAACAACTCTTTAAGAGTATTGCTCTAGGACAGATTTGCCTTGACTAATATCCTTCAGCAATAGCCCTTCCAGAGAGGGGAAATTAACCAATATTTTCAATTTAAAAATAAAAATTGAAAATCTTTAATCTAAATTTGGTAAGGTTTTAAGTTTAAATAGCTATCTAATTTAGAAAGTTGTTTCTGTAAGTAGTTATCTTATTGAAAGGAATACTGCCTGTTCCTGTTTTCTGATGAAGCTTCCAAATTATAAGAGGTCGTTAAAGAATTTAACAATGTAGATTTTTGTCTATTCTAGTGATAACTGAAACAAATCATTTGCTCAAAATAACCTATAACATTGTGATAGTACTGAGGATTTGATTTTGATTATCAAATCACAGAACTTTAACATTTGTGGCAATCTTTGAAAATATATTCTCCAGTCCCTTTAATTATATTTGTGGCACTGCAGTCGCGACTTCAGTCCTGACAAGAGTCAGGACTAGTCATGTAGGACCTGCTCAACTAGTGCCTTCGTTCTTTCCTTCTCTTGTCCCTGTCCCACCCTCCTTCCTATTCCCAGTCCTCCCTCCTGTGGTGGTCATGTGCTTATGTCAATTTCATGATTGAGATGGAGAGGTAAAGTCTAGTCTTTACTCTGGAGATAGCCATTGAGTAGCCAATGAGGCCTCTGTGTGGGCATGTTTTTCTCCTGAGACTTCTGGGAAATCTCGTGCTATTTCCCCGGTGGAGATGAGAAGCTATCTCCCCAGTTGTTGGGAGTTAGTCTTAGAGACAACGAACTGCGGACAAGACAAGATGGCAGCATCCGAGGAGCTAGAGGAGCCAGAGGAGAAGCCACATGGCCTTACCCTGAAGGAACTAGACCTCTGAAGCTGGAGAAGACACATGGAGACCCCTGCTAGCGCTGAGTTGCTTCTACCACTGCTGGATGCTGTTGATGGACCCTGAGCCCTGGTAGCGAGGAGCCATGGGGAGATCCCACTGGCCTGTGACTTCATGAGTATCGGGCATATGGGCTAATATTGGACTTATGACTTTGAACTGGACTGGGCTGTGAAGGTTTCTTAATATCCTATTCCTCTTGTATATAAACCTTACCCTTATATCCATATGCATGTCTATGGATTTGTTTCTCTAGTTTACCTGGACTAACACACCTCCCTTCCTTCTGCTTTCCATATTGTGTTAGTATTAGCATTAATATATTTATTACCTGTCCAGATAGAGGAAAATAATATTCATTTCACTTTGGAAAAAAAAAGGAATTAAAGTAGAGCACTACTGGCATGGCAGGTTATGAGTTGGCCTGCTGATCACAAAAAGGAATTAATGCAGAGATTAAAGTGTGCATGATATCATTGGTATGATTGTTGTTGGGAACTCCAGGTTGAGCTTCCAGAAATAGCTCTCCATTCTGTGACTGGTATCCCACATTTCTCTATACACCGGTAAGCCTGGTAACTGGAAATTAGGATGCTGCTGAAGTAGGCAAGCTGCTGATACCACTGCCAGTTGATGCACACATATCTATTGTATAGACCTTGGGATATTGCAACAGAAATAACTTCATCTTAACTATGCAATATAAAGAGCTAAGCATTGGAACATAATCTCCTAATAAATGTATTGCCATCTCATGAGCATATATATTAACTGTTAGCTCCCAATTTGCACACTGAACCCTCAAATAAGAATGTTTAATAAATATTGTCTTTAATTAAGTGAGGGAGGCTAGGATGATCCCAGAGGTCTGCAAAGGCAGATACCTACACTTTATGTTGAATTATGAACTATAGTATAGAAGTTTTTACCTGCCAGAGGGGCACTGAGTCTTTTTATTCCCTGAAAAGTTAGGCCAAACATGTTTTGGACCTCATGTTGTTGTAGAATGTCATTGAGTTGGCTCTAACCCATGGCAACATGGTCTTGAGCCAGCCTCACGATCCCATGGAGCCTGTGTAATACAGAGAAGGTACCATGGAAGGATGACTAGATGAAAACTGGCTTGGTATATAGAAAACACCCGCAAGGAAGCAAATATACTTAGCTATCAAATGCTACTACAGTAGAAATAATGTATATGGATTACTTTAACAAATTATTCTCTCACAGTCTTTGAGTCTAGAAATCCAAAGGCAGGGTAACACCTGCATTGGAAGATTTTCTCTCTTTGTTGCCCCACAGATTAGAAGAAGGTTCTTTTCTCAGCATCTATGGGTCTGGCATTCCTTGACAGCATCCACACATCTTGATTTTCCTCTGGACCTAGAAGTTTCTCAGTGCAAGGACCCCAGGCCCAAAGATATCCTTCAATTCTGGCTCCTTTACACCTGCTAGTTTTTCTCTCCTGTGGTACTGAGATTTCTTTGATAGTTTCTGATTCGTTTAATCTCTTTGATATTTCAAAAGAAATCAACTCTAGATACAAACTAATGCTTCAGATTGAATCCTGCTTCATTAACATAACTGCACTTCATTTCGCCCCATTAACATCACAGAAACTAGTATTTGTAACACATAGGATAACTGCATTCGGTCCCCAAATTGAGGAAAATCACATAGTATTTCAATAATTTCCTAGATAACTTGACATAGATTTTTGGGGAACCCAATTCTGTCCATCACTCCCACATACTGATAGAAAGCAAAGCAAAGAGAGAAATTCTACTGAGTGTAGCTGGATAGTCATCTCTTACTCTTGGTTCAATCAAGGGGACATCATTATACAAACAGTTCAGATATGACATGCAAGTATGGAATATGTTCTTTTAAAGAACAAGAATACCTATCTCTTCATAATAAAGGGTCAGATAGTTTTTTTAACCTTTCTTTGCTTTTGCACCATAACTGGCAGAAATTTCATAAAGATCATGATTTTTCTTGAAGGTGTTTTAGGCTTGAAGATATACTCAATCCACAAAACCACAGACCTGTAGGTTTTTAGACACCTTGGATCATCTTGGTGTGTTAGGTGTCATGAGGTGATTCTTGTTGATGGCAACCCTATGGACAACAGAATGAAGCAACAGTGTTTGGTCCCATACCATCCTTATGATTGCTATCATGAAGGAGCCCATAATTGTAAACACTGTAATAGTTTTCAACTTTTTTTTGGGGGGGCATCACTGCCCTCTGGTGGGAGTAGGAGGCCCACCCTTGCTCCTGAAGAGCTGCTGCTGGATTTGAACCGCCAAGCCAGTGGGCCTCAGTCTCGCACTCAACCACTATGCCACCAGGGCTCAGCCCAACTTTCCACCTTTTTTGATGACTTTACTGAACAAAACATCTTTATCCAGAATCTGCTGCTGTTTTATAGCATAGCATAAAAGATATAGTGTTCCACAGTTATTAATTATTAGAAGCATTCTGGATATGCTTCTTCTGGCACAGATATGTTAATTTTTCTGGCAATTCCTGGTATGTTCAATATTCTTCACCAAGACCATGATTCCAAAATAACATTTAAAAATTATTGTCAGTATTCATATATATATGTGTATATGTGTGTGTGTATATATATACATAATGCAATGGTTTGTGTCAAATGCACCTTATTCCCAATCACTTTACAAAAAGCAAACAACTTAAAAATTGATTTTATTGGGGGCTCATACAACTCTCATCACAATCCATACATACATCTATTGTATGCAAATCATATTTGTATATTTGTGGCCATGATCATTCTTGAAACATTCTCCTTCTACTTAGGCCCTTGCTATCAGCTTCTTATATTCCCCCCCTTCTCTCCTCCCCCTCCCTCATGAACCCTTGATAATTTACAAATTATTATTTTGTCATATCATACAATATCTGATGTGTCCCTTCACCCATTTCCCTGTTGTCTGTACCCCAAGGAGGTGGCTATATATAGATCCCTGCAATTGGTTCCCCCTTTCTACTCCACCTTCCTTCTACCCTCCTGGTATCACCACTCTCACCACAAACAACTTTTATGATGTCTTTTGTAGCAGATTTATCCTATACAATACATCAATTCATTTATTTCTTATTTTCTATATAAAAAACTCAAACACATGAATTAGATGGGGAATTACTTATCAGATTATCATTTTTGTATTCTACAACTTTATCAATTTTTGGTTTTTGCTCACCCTCTGCTTTGCCAAATATTATGTCCTTCTCCAAAGATTAGTCTCTCCTTACCACTTGTCAAAAAAGCACACATCAAATGAAGTCTTGCCCTCCTTGCTGCTATGAAGCATGCTTAGCAGCTTGCCCTTTCACACCAGTTAACACCTGTCTACCCTCTATCCGATGACTTCCTCATCCTTCCTCTCTACTACCTGCACTAATAACCATCAAAGAAAATTGGTCTTCTTGCTCTCCTAACATTTATTTCAATTTCTACAATAATTGTGTTTTCATATAGTAATGCTGGCTAACTTCACTCGATATAGTGCCCTTTAATTCCATCCATGTCAGAGCTATTTCACGGTTTCATTATTATTTCTTCACACAGAATAGTATTCTATTGTATGTATGTGCCAAAGTGTTTTTATCCATTTGTCCAATAATGGGAACTTGCGTGTTTTTTTTCCTCTTCTTCATATTGTTGATCATGCACCCATGAACAAGAGTTTGCATATATCTGTTTGTCCTTTGTTCCTTGTTTATTTAGAGCACATACCAAGTAGAAGGGTTGTTAGGTCATAAGGTATTTTTGTTTCTAGCTGTTTGAGGCAGTGGAAAGCCATACTTCTTTCCACTGTGATTGTACTATTTTATAATCCTATTAGCAGTGTATGAAGGTTCTAATCTCACTACACCTTGTCCAGCATTTGTTTTTAACCTTTGTTATTAATGCCAGTGTGAATTGATATCTCATTATTGTTTTGTTTCACATCTCTGTAATAATTACTGATCTTGAGCATATCTTCATAGGTTTGTTATCTGCCTGGATGTCTTCCTTAGTGAAATATCTGTCTTCTGCTCTTTTAAAATGGAATTGTTTATCTTTTTGTTCTTGAGATGTTTCAGTTTTCTACGAAATTTAGAGATTAGCTCTTGTCTCAACTATCATTTCCATCCCCACCTTCACCCCACAGACTATCGAGTATCATTTAAAGAAGTATTTTAATGTACTAAATAAAGTGTCTTATTTTTAGTAGGTATCAGTAATGTATTTAGTCTTCTTCTTTATATGTTTTTATTATGTTAATAGCATACTTATGTCCTTACGTTTGCTTCTATTTTTTCATCGATTATCTTTATAAATCAAATATTTACATTTTGGTGTTTAACCCGTCTTCATTCCTCTTTTTTCTGTGTATAGAGTGAGACATAACTCATGTTGCATGGTTCTGCAAATGGAACTACTTCTTCTCCATTTAAGGCAGTACAGCTCAATATCAAAAGCTTACTGTCTGTAGGTGGATGGATTTATTTTTGAATTTTCCATCTCTTCCATTGGTCTACATGTACCTTGAAGCAGTACCAAGCACTTGACAACTATGGCTGTGCTGTAGATTTTGAAATTGGAAGTAAGAGGTCTCCTAATTTGTTTTTCTTCTTTAAGTGTGCTTTACTTATGTTGATTTATCTTTTCTCTACATATAAATTTGATACTACTTCCCTGATTCAAAATTGTAAAACATTTTAAACCATATGGAATCTCCTCAATCTATTCTAACAATGAACTGTGTATGCACAGTTTCCCCATGATCACAAAGCAGTGTTCTGGAATTCTTGTCCTTTGCAATGTGATCCATAAGTTGTTATCATCCATCCAGTTGAATGTATTTGCATAATCAATAAAGTACAGGTAAATATCTTTCTGGTTGTGATGGTTTTAATGTGTCAATTCGACTAGGCAATGATTCCTAGAATTGTGTGGTTGTCCTCCATTTGGCGATCTGATGTGATTTTCCTCTACCTTGTGACATTATGTACTTATCCTCTATTTTATGTGTTGTAAATCCTAACCTTTATAATGAAGCAGGGTTAGTACAGTCTTATAAGAGTGTGGCATAACTCAAGATACATACTTACTCAAATCCTATCCTATTTAAATCACATCTTTATTCAGATTAAACACTCATTCTGGTGTAAGAAAAATTTCTTTGGGGTGTTATCTGCATTTCACACATAAATGGATGCTCTGGTAAGGCTGTCCTTTTCTTTGAAGTTGACTTCTCATCGTGTGACCTCTGGTTCTTAGAACTTGAGCTAGTACCTTTTCATTTGATCTATAGATTTGAGATTTTGCTCTCTTTCTGCAGCCCTATGAGCTAAGTTGCCTTTCATCTGGCCAATTTTAGGATTCTCCAGTGCCTCCAAGCCTGTGGGTCAACTGCCTGTCATCAGATCTGCCAATCTCAAGTTTGTCACCTTTTCATCCACTCGATGCAACTCTCCAAGTCAGGAGAAGGTTCTCAGATTTTGCTTTTCTCAAGAGTCCAGCCAACGATGCTGGTATTCTCTGCTTTTAGACATGATCCATTTAACATTAGCAATGGTATCAGCAATGTTTTCTGATTCTCCTTTGGATTTGTGGCACATCCCTAAGGAACCATTTGTTGATTATATGCAGTAATCTTTTTCTTATGTGATATGAGTGACAGAGATTGTTTGATGATTACCATATATTTCATGGAGAATATATACCTCAATGCTCTTAGCATATTGCAGACAGAGTTGAGGTTAAAATAGGCTAGGTATATTTGCTTTGGGTTATAATGAATAGTCAGTAGGATCACTGAGCATAAAAACAAGACTTTCTTCTAAGGCTTTACATTGTATCCTCATTTACGTATTAACATTTTACAGTGCCACATTTAAATTTAGACATTTAGATAAAAGTATTGAACTAAAGTGTTTTAAATATGTGAGAGGAATGTCTGCTTTTGTTAATTTCTTCAAAACTGACAGTATGTCTTCAATCGTAATACAGCATCTTGTAGTTTCAGACAGGCTGTGCTCCATGGACAGAATCAACAATCTGAACCCAGGGAAATGTGAATGTCTACCCACCCTAGAACATTGTATGTGTCTAAGGGATCAATTGCAGAGCATTGTGTACTGTCATCCTGTTTTCTCTAAAATTAAGTTTGCACTCCCAGATAGCATGTTTGGGAGAAATACTTACAGACAAAAAAGATGGCCTTGGCTTTCATAGTTTGCACAATTTTTGATCAGCTGGCTGCTATTTTTTAGCAGCTTAATAAAATAAACTTTTTTTATAAAATAAACTTTTTCATGTTCTAATTTTTATGTATCAAATTTTGAGTTTTGAGATCTCTGTAATGATTAATTCTCTAAATTGCTGCTTTTTCCATCCCCCTTCTCCTCACTTCTTCATTATTATCAACTAATAAAAGTGCTTTAGGAAGGTCTGGAATGTTATGTCTGTATAGCCTAATACTACCGACAGCTGTGGATATGTAAAATGTGTAAGGTTCTTCTGTCTTTAAAAAATACTGCTCTGGTTAGAAGGTAAGGCCTATTCTTTGGTTAGTTATCAAAAAAAGCAAACCTCCTAAATGATAAGCACTAGAGAAGTCAGGGAAAGTAAAGATCACTAGTGGGTAGGGCAACTAAGAGATGCTTCAGAAATTCCTATTTGAGCCTAGATTTGATTTAATTAGTTTATATTATGTGATGCATAAAATGTGCCAAATCCCTTGGGATAATGTTATAGCTTGATGGACATTTTGAATTAAGTTGTGATAAACTCCTTGACATTTTCTATTTACGATGAAATAAATCATCTTTTAAAGAAAATTTAAATTTAAAACACAAAATGAGAAATCTTATTTAGATAATGTAATTACAGAAAGATAATTAAAATATCTCTGTACACATATTGCAAAATGCCAGTAATATTTTATTTACTACAATAAAGAGATAAGATGTGATGGAAAAATCATGTATTTTTCTGCATTTTAATTTTCTATATTTTTCATACTCTCCCCATGTGGAAGGATGGATAAAGAACCTTCATATTCCTTAATTTAATTCTAGTAGGAAATATAACTAAAGCCAGAGGCTATAAGCCTCTGTTGGCAGTTTAATGAAGAATCTTGAAAGAATGGGAGACCCTGGGTACTTTGAGAAGACAAGCCTTGAGCTAGTCATTACATCTGTTTAGATTAAAATAAAGAAGGGTTTCTGAATATGGATATATCATCTCTAATGTTTTAAGTTAAATCTATGTTTATTTCTTACCCAGTTATCATAAACTTGGATGCTCCTTTAAATCTATTTGCTATGATCAAAGACCAAAGACCTTTCCAGGAATATTGAAACATTTATTTCTAAAGTCCAAGGGCTATTGACTTTTGACTGCAAAATTATAAATATTTATTATACAGGGCTTCATGTTAAAATATTTATTGTGGAATACCTGCCTCATTTAAAATTGTAAATTCTATTGTTCAAAGGAAGCTGATTTTAGCTACACTTGTAGCCATCAAGTACATAGGAAATCACTTAACACGCTTTTCCTAGAATTTCCTTAGTATATAAGAGGCTTGAATTTTCTTGTTACATGAAGTGTATCAAGATTTTCTCCTTAAAGGCTTGGCTGTCGACGAATACACTAATTTATAGAAGACATCATATTAAAACCCAAAACCAAACCTAAAGCCACCAAGATGAGTCCAATGCATGGTGACCCAGAAGAGGAGCAGAAATATCCCTTAGGCTTTCTCAGGCTGTAAATCTTTATGGTAGCAGACAGCCTCATCTTTCTTCATCTGAGTGATGGTTACCAGACAGGATTTAATCCATAGTGTGACCAGGACTCCTGCCACAGATATTACGATGTAGGGATTTACTCAGGTTCAGTAACTGCTCCCAATATAGAGGTCTGTGGGATGAAGATACAACTTTCCCACAATTATTATATTCTAAAATATTAAGCAAGCAATTTACCAACATTTAGTGTGCTAGTCATTCTCACTGAAACTCCCAATTTTATGAGGGCTTTGCATGACTCAAGTTAGGATAGTGATCTGCTTCCCTCGAGGCCTATGGGTTGGATTCAAGAGTCACTGTCAATGACCCTTAACTATATAGACCTGTTTACCTACCCCCTGGAGTCTGGAGTCTTTCCTTATCACATCCCTCTCCTCTTAGTCATGAGTCATCCCTAAGCTATTATCATCTTATAGCCCTTAAAACTGCCCTCGCTCACGGCGTGTCCTGACCGGTGACTAGAGAAATTATGTGTCCCTTGTGAGGCTACTTAAATGGGGAAAATTATTTGTTCTCCCTCTCCCTCTCCCTCTCCCTCTCCATCACCACATGGACCACCATATGGGGCGGAGGTGAGCATGTTACCCTGATGTTATGTATATCTGACACTTATTGTTACTTTCTCTCTCTGTTGTGATCTCTATATTGTTATTATAATAAAAAAATAATTATTGCTGCACAGCTGCCTGTTGTACTCTTGCTGTAGGTGTATCAGCGGACTGATCACCCTCTGATAGAGGTCACTGGCAGTGAGCCCTGGTGATGAAGTGGTCAGACACAAACCACAAGGTCAGCAGATCAAGACCACTAGCTGTTCTTTGGGAGAAAGACGAGGCTTTCTCTTCCTGGTCTCAACAAACCTTAGGGATAGTTCTACCCTATATTATAGGGTCTCTATTAGTCAAAATTGACTCAATGGCAGTGAGTTTTGGTGAGTGAATTTTCAAAAGGTTAATGATTTCTGGACATAAGTACCAGCACATAGAACCCAATAGCAAGCATCACTGCCTCTTCCTTCAAGAAATTCAGTTATGAACAATATAAATCTCAATGAAAATAGGATTTCAGGATGGATTTTGAAATATGCTAACAAATGCCACATACCATTATCACCTGCTGTGTTAGATTGGGTACTAGAGAAACAAATTCATAGGCATGCATATGGATATAAGGGTAAGGTTTATATACAAGAGGAATGGAACATTGAGAAAGCATCTCAGTCCAGTCCAGTTCATAGTCATAAATCCAATATTAGCCCTTATGTCCAGTGCCAGTTTATAAAGTCTCCTTCCAACTCATGAAGTCACAGGTCAGTGGGTGCAGAATCCTGGCACTGTCTCCCCATGACTCCTCACTTCTTGGGCTCAGGGTCCATCAACAGTATCCAGTGGTGGTAGAAGCAACTCAATGTGGGAAGGGGTCTCCATGTGGCTTCTCCAGCTTCAGAGGTCTGGTTCCATCAGGGTAAGGCTATGTGGCTTCTCCGCCAGCTCCTCCAGCTCCAAGGAGGTTGCCATCTTGTCTTGTCTATTGTTTGTTGTCTTGGAGACTGACTCCCAACAACTGGGGAGATGGGCTCTCATCTCTGTAGTCTCAGGAGAAAGCCATGCCCACACGGAGGCCTCACTGGCTGCTCAATGACTATTTCCAGATTAGCAGGCTAAACTCCACGCCTACATTTCCATCATGAAATTGATATTTCGAATACATGACTGCCACACCTGCTTTCTAGTTACGTGGAGTTCTTTGTTAAGAATTTGGCCAAACAGGAGACTGGTGGTTTGTATCTACCCAGAAGCTCCTTGGGTGAAAGGTCTATCGGATTATGAAAACTCAGCCGTTGAAAACTTCATTGAGAAAATGCCCTATTATGACCATATAAAAGAGAAGGAGAATTCAATTACACACAAATTCAAGGCTGATTTCCTTCAGGAAGAGGTCTTACATCCCTTTACTGTACATCCTTTTTACCCTGGTCTAACACCAACTTTTCTGCTCTTAGCACTCCACTTTTCCCTGGGTTCCATAATTCCTTGCAGTAACTACACAGAACTCAGCTAATATTTACAATCAAAGGATTTTATTTAGGTAGTTTATTAGGGAAGATTACAAGTCAGGATCAGCAGACAGTAAGGATACAGTCATTGGTGCACAGCAGTGCCTCTTTGAATCCAGCAGTTAAATCTCTCTGTAGGACTCAGCCTCTCAGCGACATGGTCACTTGACATCTACCTCCCTGCACCAGGAAGCCAGGTCACTGCCTTTTCTTACAGTCTCATGGTCTTTGTGCTCCTCCTCTTTGCAGCCTCATCGTCTCCTTGTCTCAGCTTCTGGTCTCCTGCTGGCCCTTTTCTCAGTTCCTTGGTCTCTGTGCCACAGCCTCTGGTGTTTCTGTTCTGAGCTCCCCCTACTTTAGACAGATATTTGAAACAGGCTACAATAGAGACTCTTCTTACTTGATGGTAATGATTATTTTCTTTTTTCCTCTTTTTTTTTTTGAAGATGGTTTTTACGCATAGAGGAATGGCTTTGATGAAGTTGTGGTTTTGGTCTTCCAGCCCTGTACTCATCCCTGAGGTAACAAAGGGCAGTAAATTGGTTCATACCTTCTAGTAATACATTTCACATTAATCCTGCCCATTAATGGAGAGCTTCATCCAAAATAACATTTTAACACCAGGCATCCTGCTGTTGTTTGGGACCATCCTGTTGGTTCTATGTCACAGTGGCCCAATTGTAGAGGTATAAGAGAGTGAAACTGCACTATCCTCACCGTTTCTCTTATGTTCGAGTCCATTGCTGCAGCTGCAGTTAAGTCCATCCCATCTAGGGTCTTCCTTATAATTGCCTTTCTCCAAGGACTCGTCTCTCCTAACAACATGTCCAAAGAATATGAGATGAGGTTTCATTATCTTGACCTCTAAAGAGCATTCTGGCTGTCATGCTTTCAAGAGAAATTTGTTTTTTCTTTTAGTAGTTCATGGTGCTTCTCATATTCGCTACCAGCACTGTAATGAAAATGCATCGATTCTTCCTTGGTGTTCCATATTCAATATCCATCTTTCACATGCATATGAAGTGATGGACAATACCATGGTTGGGTTCTTTACGCCTTAGTCGTCAATGTAGCATCTTGATTTTCGACACTTTCGAGGGGTCTTGTGCAGTAGATTTTCCCAGGCAATGCTTCCTTTGATGTCTTGACTGCTGCTTCCATGAGTGTTGATTGTGGATCCAAGCAAGACATACTTTTTGCCAACTTTAAACTTTTCTCCATCTATCGTAATGTTGTTTATTGGTCTAGTGGTGGGATTTGGGTATCCTTTACATTAAGTTGTAATTCCTATTGAAGGCTGCAATCCTTGATCTTCATTAGCAAGTGCTTCAAGTCTTGTTCACATGAAACAAGGTGTGTATCTGCATATCAAAGGTTGGCGGTCTTTCTCCAACTTTGATGCTGAATTCTTCATATTAACTAACTTCTCTGATTATTTGCTCAGCATATGATTAAGCATGGTGGCAGAATACAATGCTGGCACATATCTTTTATGATTTTAAACCGTGCAGAATTCCTTTGTTCTTTTCACCAAATTTCTTCTTGATCCATGAACAACTTCCACATGAGCACAACCAAGTGTTGTAGAATTCTCATTCTTTTCAAGGTTATGCATCTTTTGTTATGATCCACACAGCTGAATGCCTTTGCTTTTTCAATGAAACACAGGTAATAATATTTCTGATAGCCTCTGCTTTCAGTTAAGCTTTATCAGGCATCAGCAATGATAACCTTGTTCTATGTCCTTTTCTGAATCTGACTTGAACCTCTGCAGTTCCCTGTCAGTATTCTACTGCAAGTGCTGTTTGATAATCTTCAGCAAAATTTTATACACTTGTGATATTGATGATATTGTTCTATAATTTGAGCACTCTGGGGGGTCCTCCTTTTTCAGAAAAGATACAAATGTGGATTTCTTTTCAGTTGGTCAAGTAGCTTCCAAATTTCCTGGCATAGACAAATGAGTACTTTCTGTGCTTCCTCGGCTTGTTGAAATATTTCAGTTGTTCTTCTATAAATTCCTAGAGTCTTGTTTTTGGTTAATGCTTTAAGAGACTCTTCAACTTCTTCATTCAATACTTTGGTTCTTGCTTATGTACTACTTCATGAAATAGTTGAAAGTTGAATATTTTTAGTACCATAAATCGATATATTCTTTCCATCTTCTTTGGATGCTTCCTAAATTGTTCAATATTTTTGCCTTTGAAATCTCTTAATATATCATGAATTGAGGGTAGATTTTTTTGTGTGTTATTTCAGTTTCAGACATGTAGAGTATGCCCATCCTTTTTGACTCCTAGGGTTTTGCACCTTACCCTATGATGTTTTGTTTTCTTGAGCTTTCCTTTGAAAATTTCTGTTCAGCTCTTTGACTTCATCAGTTTTTCCATTTGCATTAATTGCTCTCCTAGTAAAAGTAAATTTCATTTTCTCTTAAGATTTTAAATCTGATCTTTCCGTATTTCCTGTTTTTTAATGACATTTTGTTTGCTTCATGTATAATGACTTTCATATCCTCTCTCAACACATCCAATCTTCTGTGTTTAGTGTTCTATACATTACCTGTGGTTTTGAGATTCAATTGAGACATACTCAAGATTGTGTTTTGGTTCAAGTCAACTTGTTTTAGTAAAGCATCTACCAAAATGCAATCAGCTTTGTAATTAGATATGATCCGAGGAGCCAAGCAGTGGTAAGAAGATTAGGGTTGAATCCAAGCCACTTACATTCCTGAAGCTTTGAAGGAGAGTTTTCTCAGGATGTCACCTACTTCCTGTGTAAGTGAACACCGTGGGAAAGCTTGTTGTTTGTTTCCCTTGGTTTGAGTACTGGATGTGCTCATCAATATCAGCTCTTTATGTGTAAGTCAGTGGCTTTACATCTTCTCCAGCTCTAGATTTGTGTGCCTCTATAGTCCAGAGCCTGACTGCTGGCTTTGGATTCACCCGCCTCTGTCACAGGCACCGGCCTATAGTGTTCAAGCTGATCTTGTGTTCATCAGCCCCCAAAGCCACGCTAGTCAGAAGTAGACTCCAGTTGTAAGACTTACTCATTGACTGGGAATTGCACTGATTTTTTTCCCTTCAAACAACTGTGTGAGCAATTATCTTGATGCAGATTCCTATATATATCCACCTGTCTATCATCTTTCTATCATCTATTTGTCCATCTAGTTAACCTCTATTATCTATCATATATTACTGCTTTTTGTTTCCCTAGACAACCAAGCTTAATACAAGTGATAATATAAAATTATAAAAGTGATAATAATACTCTACTGCTTATCCTTTTTGCTTTTTTGATCCTGGAAATACTGAGCAGAAGCAGTTGCAGCAGCTTGCAGTTGTTTAGGGATTGACTTGCAACTGACCAGGGATTCAGATGCTCTACATTTTATAGATATGGAACATAGACACAGAAAATTTAAGTCATTCCTCAGCTCCATTCAAGTAACAAGTGCCTAATTTAGGATTTAGGCCCCAGGAAGAATTACCCAGAAAACTATGCTCCACTTCATTCTGCAACATAACAGGTGATCAATGACTATTTGTTGAATGATTCACTCTGCGTGGTATCAAATTACTGATTTGCTTTCATCTTTTTTCCTTTGACTTGAATGCCTCTCAGCCTTATATTGTAAACTGAAAGTTTTGGGGGGAGAATGACAATTGTAAAATAAAAACTAGATATGCAATTGGTTATTAAGATGTTAATGCTTAATATTAAAAACACTGTTGCATATACATTTTTTTAAAGTTATTGGTACATATGTGATCTGTAAATGTACATTTCTGTCTTGAATATGTGCAGAACATATATTGCTATTGCTTTATATAATTCACACACAAAAAAACTAGT
This sequence comes from Nesogale talazaci, assembly GCA_004026705.1. Lineage (NCBI taxonomy): Eukaryota > Metazoa > Chordata > Mammalia > Afrosoricida > Tenrecidae > Nesogale > Nesogale talazaci. Next base: position 46,129 of record PVJH01012431.1, read on the forward strand.
TCCCTCACTATTTAGGCATATATATATATATTTTATGGTTTCCAATTTTTAAAAAATCATTTTATTGGGGACGCATACAATTCATGTCATAATCCATCCATCCATCCATTGTATGTCAAGCACATTTGTACATTTGTTGCCCTCATCATTTGGAAAGCATTTGCTTTCTACTTAAGCACAATATACCAGATTCAGGCATAATTCTAATCTAAATATTAGTAGCTTATATGCCATAAACTAGTGGTGCAGAATAGTATTTGCCTTTTAGTGGGATAATTTGATTCTTATTCTTTTTTGTCTCAATTGAGCCAACTGTCAGAAAAACTGAACATAAGAGGTTTGAGTATCTATTGTTTGGTCTTATTGCAGTCATTAACTGCAGTCAAGGTGCCTTTCAGGAAGCAAGGATGATAGATAGGCCATATTCTCACGATTACATTCACTGTCATGGAGAACAAAAGTCAGGCAAGCAGGAGGTAGCAGAAGACAGAGTGCAGTGGGAAACAGGTGCACCTTTTCCCGAGAAGAACAAGATGAATGTCCCCATTGTCAATGCTCCCTGCATTTCCTTCGTCATTAGTGTGACAGTTATGTAATTGATGACATGACATCAGACCTGTTATGAAGCGTCTTACCCCTCCTTTGAAACGATCCCTGTGTCCTTTAGTATATGGTTATCTAATGTGTCAGTGCATCTGCCTTCATATCTCAATTGAAGTTATCTTTGTAATGACAGAAAATCACATCACTTATAATGAGGAAGAAAATATTAAAGTTTCATAGCTTTGTTAACTGTAATTCTCAACAGTGGTTTCTTAAGTAATAATAGGCCAGGTCAAGAATAAATTTATCAGAGTAAGAAAAAAAAAAGAATCAGCTTGATCTCTTCAGCCACTTTGTAGTCTAATGTTCATTATCTCACTTAGGTGTTTTTTCTATTTGCACTACTTAGATTAAGAGTTTGCAAGACTGTTTTCAGTAAAAAATATATTATAGAAAACTTGAATGCATTATTTAAATGCTTAAATAAAATGAGAAAATAATGATAAACTACTTTTGCTTCGACTTAAATAATTATTTGAAAATTATTAAATATACCAGGAGCTGCTGGGATATGTAGTTTATTTTAATTATATACTTAAATGTATTTTGAAATTACCTGTTAATTAATCAACATTGTCCATCTGGGAATTTATATAAAAAAGTCACTGTAAGAAACCATGGAGGTGAAATATATGTAATTACACTGAGCACATGTTAAAGCATTTCTAATAGAAAACTTTAACTAGCATTTTCAAGCTCATCAAAAATCCTTACAATTGACTTAATGGCTTTTTTCTTTTGCTTGGATAGAATTTTCTTCTTTACAATTACAAAGGATACAGCTTTTTTCTGTTTTAGTTTAGGAGCTTAATAAATACATGACACCTTTACGAACGATGCCTGCAATAAAGAAACCTGCCACTTTGGGAATAACCCAATTTGCTACCTATGATGCGTAGCTACTGTACAGTTACTTGCACTAAGCATAAGCTCATTAACCTTATAATGATTTTATAATGATATTTAATGCAAAAAGCTTCTGAAGGAAAAGGTACAGTGATAATAACCTATATAAGATCACTAATGATGCCAGTTAAAGCATCATTATATCAGAATAGATCTTATTTATTTATCCTTCTCCAAATTATACTGGTATATCCAATTCTATGAGATTTCTTCTTCACAATAAGATTTATAAGTCACCTCTTGACATGCTGGGCATGATATCGTAACAGAGTATTTTGGTTTCTCAACACAATTATGAATCAACATGTAAGAGTGTATGCTGACTAGTTACCATAGTTTGTTTATCTTTTTGTCCATTGATATATATGTATGTCGGGTCCATCATTTTGTTACTGTGAATAGAATTATAATGAATTTAGTGTAACTCCTCATGTCACAGCACTTTTTTCCCTAAGGTTTGTACTTATTAGTGGGATTTCTGGAATATATGGTATTTCTATTTCCAACCTTAACTATAGACAACAAACACTTGAAGAAATGTGTTTACTTCCATTAGTCATAAAAGAGTGAAACAAATCAACACAATCCAAACAACAAAATTACACCTTACTCAAGCAATGAACCCACAAAACCCCAAACATTGACAATGATGTGGCAAGACTGAAACCCTCAGAAAATACTGGTGAGGTTGTAAAATGGCACAACCCATGTAAAACACTCTAATATGATTCTTGTCTCCACCTTTAAGGTCTTGTCCACATTTTCTCCCTGATGACCTCCTCTTTATCCTAATCTCCAAATACATGTGGTTTATATATGTGTGAGTATATTCACACTCACACATATATATATAAGTGGATATTACTCATTACATTTCTTTGCCTAAATTTATTCACTGTTACTTCTTAACTATGTGTTGCCTTTGTTGGTTTTAATTTCTTATTTATTTTGAGATGTATCCTCTTTAAATCTGTGTATTTTTGGTTATTAATTTCAATGAGTTTTTATTGCGTGAGTAAACTATTTGTGCCCATTTTTCACTGAAGGAAAATAGGCTGTTTTAGCTTAATTTTTTGTAGTATAAAAGAAGCTACAGCGAATAGTCTTACAATTGTATCTTTGAGCATATGTGAACAATTCATTAAGTAATTAATGGATTAGTGAGTTAATTTCAAGTGAACAATCTGGGGAGCTGCAGAGAATAATGAAAGATTGGTGAGATGTAGACACCTGCCATCATTTTCCAACTTTTCTTTTCTTGAAATGACCTTGCGTGAAGTATGAAAGTGTCAAAATATCCATGTTATGCTTGGCTTGATTTGTAGTTATATAATGCAAATAAGTGTAAGGAAAGGAAGGCTAGAAAAAAATCTATTAATCTAAGACATTTCTGTGCCATGTCAAAGTGTGATGCCATTTTGCCTAAGAAGAGTCTCTCATTAACATGCCTTACCTTCACATACAAAGTTTTGAAAGTCAATCTATATTGCCTTGCATTCTTTATCCTAAATTGTGGAAATACATTAATATGCCAAATAATGTATTCCTTATTAGCCTAATTGATTCTCACTCTGAAGTTGTGCTAGACTTGCTTGAAAATTAGATTAGAACAGACTGTTTCAAATGCCACAAAGTTTAAAGCAACACAAAACTACATCTATACTTACAGCATTATCCCATTCCCTTTCTACTTTTATATTTTCTCAAATCTTAGTAGTATTTTGAAGTATTTTGATCATGGAAACATTCCCATTTAAGTTACCACACTATTTTGATTTTCTAAACATTAGTGTCTATAAGAATTGTCTGGGGTGCGTCTCCAAGTTTATGTTTCTGGTCCTCAGTGTGGAGTATTCTGACTTAGTAACTTTGGTGTATGGGATTTTAATTTTCAGCTCACTAAATTTATCACTCGCACTAGTGGATTATATGTTGGACTATTCACCGCAAAGTTCAGCCATTCATGTTCACCAGGTGCAACTTGGGAGCAAGGCCAGGGTCTCTGTTCTCTCAAAGATGTGTGACTTTGATCTTGGAAACCCAAAGAGGCAGTTCTACTCTGCTCTACAGGGTCGTCACGAGTCAGCAAAGGTTTGATTCAGTGCCGTGAGTAATGACACTTATCACGGCTTCCAATGCCCTGAGCATCTTCTGGAAACCTGAGAAACAGAGTGAGTATAACCTAGGTGGTGATGAAAATAATGATTGGCATTCCTGGTGAAAATAGACTTGGTGATGATATCAGTAATGATGTTGATATTAACACTATCACATGAATGTGTTAAATGCTAGTGTTAATAGTTTTGATGATGGTGAAAATGGTCGTGTTGGTGTAGTCAATCTACCAAGTTTAATCCTCTATCAATCTCAGGTCTCTCAGATAGAAAATGGAGATGATGATGATCATGTTACAAATTCATAATGTGCAGAAGAAGGCCTGATCTTTAGTAAATGCATATAAATACAAATGCCTGTATTTCTTAAGTAGTATTGTTTATTCTTTGATTTCATAAAAATAGTTTCTGGCATGAGTTTCTGTTGAACAAAATAAATGTATCTGAAACAACTTTCTGAATCTCATAAACAAAAAGTCAAAGACTATTCAGGTATCTTATTATCCTTATTTTTGAAATATTACTTCTTCCTCTTGCTAATTGCTATAGTGTCAGCACTGACTCATGACGTTCTTCGATGTTCATTTCAGAAAACTTAAAAGACATTTCCCAATAAACTATTCTTATTTCAGATTCTATTTCTTTCTTTCAAAAGAATAAATAAAAAGAAAAAAATTGATATGACATCTTTTTTTAAATAGATCATTTTATTGGGGCTCATAAAACTCCCATCATGATTAGTTCATATGTCAGTTGTATGCAAACCCCATTTGTACACCTGTTGCCATCTTCACCCCCAAACATCCTCCCTCCACTTAGGCCTCCAGTACCAGCTCCCCATATTTTCCATCTCTTCCCACTTCCCCTCCCCCATGAACTCTTAATAATTTACAAACTGTTATTACATTTTCATAATGTGTTCTGTTTGATATATCTCTTCACCCACTTCCGCACTGTCCATACTCCAGACAGGAGTTAGATGCAGATCCCTGCAATTGGTTCCCCTCTTCCATTCCACCCTCCCTCCACTTTTAGAGCTCAAAATGCACTTTTATTTGGAGTGTATGAATGTTCCATTCATCACAGGACGTACTTTGATGAAATAGGAGAACGATTCTCAGAAACACACACACACACGACAAATGTAGAGAACCTCACAAAAGTTCAGTCAAGTCAGAGAAGCATGTTAAAAGTGCCTTTTTCAGATCTCTATTTTTGCAACTATTGCTAAAAATTCTATCCCTTTAAAACCTAAAGCTAAACAATCTTGTGAATGTGACATGTGTGACTCATTTGCCATAATTTGAGAAACAAGTTGTGGTATAGTGGATTACTTAATATTTGCCCTCATAGCTATTGTCTTTGTAACAACTCTAAATGACTAGGTGGGGCTAAGCAAATGAGATGTTTGTTTAACAATGGGATTGCATAGTTAATTAGTAATGCACATAAGGTACATGAAACACTAATGAAAGGATTAGTTATTCTTTGCCATCCAACTCATCTTAAAATAGCCATGCCAGAGGTGGTAAGTGGGGAGCTGACTCTAGACCAAGAAGAGAAGTCTGTTGAACATATTCTTTTGCTCTGGGCTTCTGGTGCTGGGAACCTCATATGCCCAAAAGACAGCTTTAAAACTAGAGGCAATGATAGATAGGGAGAAATAGTGACAGCAGATCCAGGTGACCTTCAGAAGATGCCTTGGTGGGCTTTCCAATCCGTGCTATGAGAGAGCTGAGGTTGTGGTTGAGTGAAACAATGTTGAAGATGAAGCCTGCAGCAGGAGACAATCAAAATCAATTTGTGAGGAAATCAGAGTAACTAGATTCATGTATTCTCTCATTGAAGAGGACCGATAATTAATGGCAGAAACAGTAGCGGACCCTGTAGACTTCTCAGTTCATTCAGTTTATACAATTCTGACTGAAAAATTAAAGTTGAGCAAACTTGATTGGTGATTATTTTGTTCCATCCAGATCAGCTGCAACAAGAGCAGAGATATTCATGGAAATTTAAAATTTTAAACAAGTGGGATCAAGATCCAAAATCATTTCTTGGAAGAATTATAACAGGAGATGAGACATTGCTTTACTAGTATCATCTTGAAGACAAAACACAATCTAAACAATAACTAATAAAAGGTAGAAGTGCTTTCTTCAGAGTAATAGCAGATTAATTAAGAGAAAGGATATGACAAAAGTTTTTTTTTTATCGTCAAGGCATTTTAATTATTATCTTTCTGAAGGTCCAAAGACTGACAACATTTGCCTAGTATGAGGGTGTTTTGAGAAAGGTAGCCAACAACTTAGAAAAACATTCAGGAATTATTCACCAGAGAGCTCTTTCCTCCAAAATTCTGCTCATTCCTAGTATAATATAAAGGCATTTTTTCTTGAGTTTTTAAATGGGAAATTATTAACTATCCACCTTTTAGTTCTGAAATGGCTTCTTTTTATTTTTGTTTCCCAATCTCAAAAAAATAATCTTTAGAGAACAGCTATTTTTCTTTTGTTACTAATCCATGAAGGACTACATTGTTGTGGCTAAAATCTCAGTATCCTTATTTCTTTAGGGATGGACTCATTGCTTACAAAAAACAATGGAATTTGATGGATGTTATGTTGAGAATACATATTTTTAAAATTCCTGGTGGCATAGTGATTACTCATTAGGCAGCTAATCACATGGTCAGCAATTCAAAACAAATGTCTGCTATGTGGGAGAAAGATGAGGCTACATACTCCTATCAGAGACCCACAAGGGTATTTCTATCTGTCCTGTAGGCTCTGGTATGATTCAGAATCTATTTGATGGCCATGAGTTTTGGTTAGTCTGGAGCTGATGCTATTACTATTATATAGTATATATAATTCACAAGTTATATGCATAAGTGATTGATCATTTTTTTCCATTCTCAGAGTTTAAGCTATCTCCAATATCATGTTACATTTCCTCTTTAAATTAATTTGGACAGGAATGTTTCAGTATTCCAGTTTTGATAATTGTATATCATGAAGCTCACAAAAGCTCTTGTTATGAGAGGGTGTCTCAATAGTTAGAACACAAAACCTAATTTAGCAGATCAATCAAAATAATATGAAGATTCCATTACAAATGACTCTTTCCCTTAGGAAGATTCTGTTGGGATTAATAGTCAAAGGCTGGAAGGAATCATATTGTGATGGATAGTTGTTGGTATATGATAGATGTGTTCTGTCTCAAGTTAACAGGACATACACTAATGTTATATAGAACCTATTTTTTATTTTTTAAAGTGTTCATTCACTAGGTGAGCTAAGCTTTGGTACAATATTTTTTCTACTCTTTATTGTGTAGCAAAGTGTTGCCACATTCAGGATTTTAGGTAAAGTATTCAGAAGCTCAAAATAGTTGCTATTTTATCAGTTAAATGTCATGAAACTTTTATGGTCTCACAGTAGACCAAGCTCTTTTATTTTTAATTCATCATTGTGAAGATAAAGCTTTACCTGAAATAGCTACTTCAAAATAAAGGTCTTCTCCCCCAAAGCTTTCCAGGCAGCTGCATAAGCTGACATATGCCCCAAAGTGTATAAAAACACAGTAACATCTGAGACTCTTCCTATATAAGCACACTTTTTATGTAGTAGAACTATCTCCTCTACTATAGTTCTGAGGACATATAAAATCTAATGCTGAAAATTGAGTGAGACCTTATTTGGATTAAATCATCTTTAAGAGATTTGTAGTACTCACTGAGTTGAAAGTCTCGATGTAGGAAAGGCCTTCACAAAGTGGGCAGAAGCCTTCTGGTTTCTTTTTTCATGAACTTTTGATGATCCCTCATTTTCACTTCAAAAGTGAAAGCAAGGAAAGTTCAGGTGTTAAAGACATGTTTTCCATATATATATATATATATAGTGAATATATACACATTCACACACACATTTCTATTTTCATATAGCTATCAACCATCTATCTATTACCTATTTATCTGTCAACTATTTATCTGTACTATGTCTCTATTAGACATTCTCCTGTTCTATCCAAGGTGTCGTGATGGCCACAAGATTAAGTTTTTGACTACAATGTTAGGCTTAATTCTCTGGAAAAACAAGATTAGTGATGCATATCTAGGTATATAAAGACAGACGTTTATATGGTTCATAAAGTGTGATGAGTGGTTAAGTCTGATGTGCTTCAAAGCCATTGTTCATATGTGAAGGTGCAGGCTCTTTTCGAACCCTGCGGCTGCCTAGGCTGATGAAGCAAGCAATTCTCAGACTGACGGAGTCAAACAAGTTCAAATCTGGTGAGTTCTGGTGAGTCACTGAGGCAGCATGCTGCAGAGCAGGCCATCGATAGTTTGGGGGATCAGCAATATACTGGCTCAAGGACCATAGAATGATGTGAGAAATGTGTGATTCAGGCTAGTAAAAGGAATAAAAGGCTCCACCTTGTCTACTTAAATATCAAGATGGCCCGACCGCAGAAGAAACATCACCAGGACTTTGACCTGAGTATCTCTTTGGTTCACATCATGAAGTGCATTACATTAGATCACATGGAAGTCCTGGTCTAGCCAAGCTGATGGAAAACCTATCACAGTTGCTTACCAAAAGGTTGCAAGCTTAGGGATTTGTTTTTTTAAATATTGTAGCCTTAAAAAAACCAAAACTCTATGGGACAGTTCTATACAGTCAAACAGGGTCAAAATGAATAAAAATGGATACATTGGAATCTAGTAATAGCAACAGTTCCAATCATGTACACATGAGGAGCCATTTTGAACTCCTCAATCAGTAAACTTCAAACACTTTGCTCTCACAACCACCATAAAACCTTAAAAGTTTTTCATAACTCCCAGAAAGATTTTGCTTCATGTGAATAATGCTTATCATTAGAATTTAAAACATAATTAGAAGTTTTATTTATTTTAAGACTAACTCATTTTTTTCTGCAGACTTATTTCTCTCAGCTTAACATAGAATGCCTACTCAGATGAATGGACAATAATTACCTCAAGTACAGCAGTATGCTAGGGCTAGAAATCTCTAGAGTTTATATTTTCAAATGTTATTCCTGCATTACAGTATTTATTTGCAAATACACCTAGATGTGCATATTTCCTTAATAATCTTTCTGACTAAAAGAGCCATTTCTATTTTAAAATCTCCAATCTAGTACATAATCTCATACATATAAATATGAGGGGTAACCCCCCCAATGGGATTTTTTCTACAAAGCCATGGATTTAATGTTTTTCTTACAAAACCACCTTATCACTTTCAAAGTACACTCCATTACACTTAATACACTTGTCAAATCTGCGATTCCAATCTTGGAAACAATTTTCAAAGTTATCTGTTTGGATGGCTGACAGCACCTCCCTCATTTTTTTTTCTTCATCTCTTCTATGTCATCAAATCACTGTCCTTTCATGTCCCTATTCATTTTTAGAAGTCAAAAAAGTCACAGGGAACAAGGTCTGATGAGTCAACCATTTGGGGCAAGAGAGACATGCTGTTTTTTGCTAAAAAGTGGCGCGCTAAGATGGCTGCCTGAGCCGGTGCATTGTTGTGGTGGCAAAATCAGTCCCCCACCTGCCACAAGTAGGTCATTTTTTGTTACACACTGTTACACAATGTTTTCAGAACTGCTAAAGAGAAAGAAAGCTTGATTAACAGTCTGATCTGGTGGAATGAAGTCCAAATGCATGGCTCCCCTCACATCAAAAAGGAAATGAGCATTATCTTGTTCTTTTATTCCACTTGACTAGCTTTAATTGGGCAAGATGGTGTCTTTCATTGTTCTGGTTGATGTTTGTTTTCTGGGTCATAAGAATAGCACCGTTGACCAGTAATGACTTTGTAAAACAAGTCTGGGTTGCTTTGGAGCTGTTCTTCCAAAGCACAGCATATTTCTAGTTTATACTCTTTTTCCTGGTTAGTCAGAACCCGAGGCACAAGTTTTGCAACAACTTTCCTTATCTCCAAATCTTCTGTTAAAATTTGATGAACTAAGTTCCAACATAGTCCAGATAACTTTCCACCTTTCAATCGTCTGTCATCAGTCTTTGAGCACAAGTGCATGAATTTTGTTGCCATTTTCATCTGTTTGGGAAGTTGACAGATACCCAGGACAAGACTTGTCATTAATTGGTATTTCATCCCTTTTGAAACTAGAACACCTCTCATACGCCCAAGTTTCCCCCATAGCACTGTTCTTGTAAGCAGTGTTCAACATAGCAAAAGTTTTGCGGCATTTTTCCTGGACTGGAAACAAAATTTCACAACTGCATGCTGTTCTCTTAAACCAGCAATCACTGAAAAAGGAAGCTCAAGGGAAACAGCTTTTATAAGAAAATGTACTGTGACTAGAGGGAAACTTCCCAGGTGATGTCACTGGATGCACTTGCTTGATGTTCACGTAGTAAGAAAAAATGTGTAGTATTCTACACAAAAAAATACTGTTTTTTTTTTTTTTGGTGGGAGAGGGGGAGCAGGGGTATGCTCTCATATGTTAGCAGTATCTGGTCATGATTTTTGTTTTTAAGAAAATTCATTTTTCTTAAAATAAGCCAGCCCTTGCCAAAATTTAGAAAGTATCAAAGGTCATATTAGTGTCCATATTCTTCTAGTCAAGCCTGTTTTTCCTGCTGTATGAAGAAATGGAACTGCTGTTTTGCAAAACAGTTGTTACAGTCACATTATAATTTACCCTGCCAAGACAGTGGCTGTGATGTTCACCTCTAGGAATTGATCCTTCCACTTGTGTTCTATTTTTTGTTAATTTTCAGGCCATGATGGCTGGATGCCAAGGAAGGACATATGTTTATACGTATTGACACAAATATAGGTAGTGTTTGTTGATGGATTTTTATCAGTAATTTCCAATTCCACTAAATATATTTGAGTCAAGTATTGTAAAGTTATTAATGATTCTTAAATTTGAATGTGATGGGTGCAATTTTTCTTTTACAATCAGAACAAATCTCATATTTAAAGATTATAGATTTATAACATATTTTGTATGGTATAACCAGCAAAGTATTTTAATTATCTCAAAATTGAGAAACAAATCCAGTGAAACTCATATGTGTCAGAAAGAGCTTTATACCAAGGATTAATTTTATATCAAAAGAAAATAAAAACTAATCTAATTCAAGTCCATAAGACAGAGAAGAGTCCATAAGTCCCTCTAGTCCAGAAGTCTGTCTATACCAGTCCATAAAATTCACACAGCCACTTGCAATGATGCAGAATACAGGAAAATCACAGCCAGTGGATGCAACATCTTGCAGACCTAATGGTGGTGTTTTTTTTGCAGCAATTAGGGTTAGCCAGCAGGAAGGTGAAGGCAGAGAGGGTGGGAGCGGGGAGGGCCTCCTTTTGAGAAAGCCACACTCATAAGAGGATACCATCAGGCTGTTACCTGATTGACAGGTTGAGTACCTCATCTACACTTTTATATATCTTTAAGCTGACATGAAATTACATCAGTTTCACATACCATTCCTTGTCACGTTGATACCTTTACACAAATCTTTAGCCATGCATACCCCTAAAACAAAGACGAGTGGTTATCTGATAGGCTAACAATATTTGCATGTGTAGTACAATAGAAACTTGTAAATCATAAACATATTTCTATTTGATAAAATTGACTTTTCTTCCTTTTATTTCAGCCGATTAACTATGTTGTTTAAATAAAAGTCCTTCATATAATTTCCTCCTATTGATTGCAATGATTCAAAATACCATTATTATTAAACAAGGCAATTGCATTTAAAACATACAAAATATGATCACACATTATTCAAATGCCTATATTACATGTGAAAAGGGATAATTTTTGAATAATTATTCTTATAAAAATTAAAGACAGCTAACTATGAAATGTAGCTAGTGAATATCAGTAATATAGAATATGTAAAACTATAAATTTAATAACAGAATTTAATTAATTTTACTAAATAGTTTCACAAAAAATGCAAGTACATATATGTTCTAGCTTTCTATGTCCATTTAGTTGCCAATATAAATTATTTTATATTGCATGAATGTTGTCAAATGTGCACATGTATATGTGTATGCATGAAAGCTTGAAGTTGGGGTAAAGAATTAAAATGCTGATCAATTAACCAAAGGGTCATGGAAATAAAGGACTGGTGGTCTACTTCTGAAAAATCAGGCTTTGAAAACACTTATGAGCATAACTGTTCTATGACACACGAGGTAACTCTAGAAGGTGAGCATATAGTTAACTCAATGACAACTGTTTGTTTACAGGTACACACATACACATATTCCCATGCATATATGTATATATATATATATGAATGTTAATGGTAGTATTACTTTTTTAATATGTGAAAGAAAATGTTTCTGAGCCATCATTTACAACTGGGACTATATTAAAAAGCAAAACAAATAAAACAAAACAAATATAATCTCATGGGGTTTATTCTGATTCATGGAAGCCTTATAAAAATACTAATTGTCATCGGTCAGTTCTGATTCATAGTACCTCTATAGGACAGAGGAGAACTCTCCCTTTGGGTTTCTGAGACTGTCACTCTATATGGAAAGAAAAGCCTCATATTTCCCCAGTGTTTTAGCTGGTTGACATTGCAAGAATTTCATTTGGTTGGATTCACAACCAATACTCATGATAGCAGATGTGTTGCACTGGCTAAATATGCTGTACACGACTTCTTTTATTTATTTATTTTACTTTATTTTTTTAATTTTAATAAACCATTTATTGGAGGCTCTTACAGCTCTTTTTTATCCTTTTATTGGGGACTCATACAACATTTATCACAATCCATACATAAGTCCATTGTGGGTCAAGCACATTTGTACATCCGTTATCCTCATAATATTTGCTTTCTATTTAAATCCTCGGTATAGGTTCCTCAATTTTTCCCTTCCTCCATGCTCCCCCTGCCTCAAAGATCTATCTATATGAATTAGTAAGGTAAAAAATAGAGAATAAATTATTTATTATCATTGGTATACAGGTAACATAATTCCTACTTTGATTCCTCTTAATGAAGATATCCTTTATAAACACCACCTAAAAGGTATGATGAAGACTTTTGGATACCAGTAGAATACAGAGTAAAAAATAGTTATGGGAAAGCTAGCACTTTATGCTAGTTATAAATTATTATCATTTGGATTTACCCATTATAGCCATTATTGTAATCATCCTCATTAAAAATTTGTAGGACACAGTAGAAGTTCTACATTTAGTTTCTAAGACTCTAAATCTATGCTGTCATATCTATTGCCTGCTACAGACTAGTGAGTTTGAACCACTGACCTTTGGTTTAGGAAACTTCTTTTAATTTTTTTAAAAAAAATCAATGTTTTTTTGTAGTTCAGTCACATTAGACAGTTTTGTACAATGACTACCACAATCAGTTTCAAACATGTTCATTCTTCATGAATACCTTGATATCAGCTCCCCTCTACCCATTCTCCCACCTCTCCCATCATAACCCCAGGAATTTTTATCCAGATTGTCTCCATAGGTTCTTCAATTTGGATTTTCCTATACTTAAAAACAGATAAACACACAACTAAGATTCATGAATGTTAAAATAACAAAACAAACAGACAAACAAACAAACCCAGAAATGTCCTTTGCCTCCAAATTCTTTCCTCTATTTCCTTTTACTTTCTTTCCTCTTGGTCCTCTACCATGCTCAGCCTTTGTTTGGGTTTCAGTAATTCCTCTAGGTTACCTTGTCCTTGATCAAGCCCTACCAGGTCTCCCATGTCTCTGCGTTTATTAACATTCACTTCCTTTCCTCTGCTTCTCCCTCTTTTATATTCTCCTGGAACCTTCAGTTCCATTGTTTTCTCCTCCAGATTGTTTATCCAGCTTATCATATCTAGATAGACCTGCAGAGATAATAATAAGCACAAAAAAGGAAAACAGAGCAAAGCAAAACAACAGATGGAAACCAAACAACAGCAACAACACAAAACCAATTGCAAAAATAAAAGCTAAGCTCGCAAATAGTTCAAGGTGTATTTGTTGATCTTTTGGAGTGTTTTCTGATCAAGTCTGATGGGGTGCCATGCCCTGGTTCCAAAGTCTATTTTTGGTATTCCCTTAGGACTTCTTTATTCTGCCCCTCTTGCTGTTCTGTTTCCCACCCTTACTATTTTGTCTAAGTGTCGTGGGGTCAGATCAGCTGAAATTCCAACACTGTGTCTTTAGTGTTGTCTAGTGGGTCATTGAGAGATGTCCCGTCTCATAGTGGGGCCAACCATATGGTCCCTCTGTGCATTGGCTGCTCTGAGAAGGGATATCATCTTCAAGCCTTGTTGGGCCAGCATGTGCTCCAATCTCTCTTCCTCCCCCTTTCATTTGTTCCTGTGTGCTCTGATCAGACATGTCTCTCTCTCTGAGCTGTAGCTTCAGTGCTGTCCTCTGAAGTAAATTCTGTTGGGGGGAGAGTCGGATGTATACATATTTGGGATTGGGTCCAGCCCCTCAGACTTCTCTACAGGTTCCCCTTTACATGTTGATACATTGCATTCACATCTTGGAGCACCAGGTTGAAGTCTGGGAATTTAGAGAGTTCTAAATACAAGCATGAACATGTATAACTATATTTTTATATGATGATAGGGAAATAGATCTATGTGCATATATTTATAGTTTTAGTATTTAGGTAGCAGACGGACACCAGACACTATTATTTCTAATAGCCAGGCACCATCTAATTTCTTCACCATATTTTTATAGCACCCATATCATCAGTTTCCTTCATGAAGAATGAATATTGATTGGAAGACTAAAATCCGTTCCTGAGTTCATGTTTTTTTTTTAACCTGATTCTGACTCACCTAAGAAGAGTCCTTGTTAATTTTTGGTAGAGAATCTTATCTATCATCTCCCTGGAGCATAAGAATCTTCTGTTAGTTGTGTTATTGATTAGCCCATTGTAGTAATTGTCAAAACACTATTGAGAGAAGATTGAATCACTGGAGGCTAATTACATTATGAAATATATTAATTATTCACTTGTACAAAATAAATTATGTGGATGGATGATATTTACATGAAAATTATGAGTTGGTAGTCAGAAAAAATTTGCCATAATATTCACTGACAAATATGAACCATAGGTATTCTTTAAAGTGTGGAAAAGCAAGACTGTTACTAAGGTGCATCTGACTAAAGCTATGGTATTTTCAGTCATCTCATATACATGTGAAAGTTGGAGATTGAATAAGGAAGACCAAAGAAAAATCAAGACATTTGAATGGTGGTTCTGGCAACGACTGTTGGGAGTACTGTGAACGAACAGATCTCTCTTGGAAAAAGTACAACCTCAATGCTCCTTAAAAACATGGATGCTATGCTTCTAAGTCCATTTCAAGTACTTTGGATATGTTGTAATTACAAACCAATCACTAGAGAAAGGACAGCCTACTTGGTAAGGTAGAGCAGCAGCGAAAATGTTCGAGATCTTTGACAAGGTGGATTTACTCAGTGGCTTTAGCAGTGGGCTCAAGCACAAGAAAAACAGAATTGAAGAGGTCTGTGTGGTACTCTGTCCTGCTATACAATGAGTCCCTATGGGCCAGAACCAACACAATGGCACCTATAAATAACAATGTTGGTTAATTAGAGAACTCACAAGTTAGAATCATATAATATAGATGAGCTTTGGGATCATTTCCAAATTTTCTTGTTTGATGTATAGTCAAGACCTATTTTTTAAGAAATAAATACGTTTTCACAATGAAAATAGGTTTATAATTCATACATGTGTTAAAAGCATATTATATCAAAATCATATATGGCATTCCAGTCAGAAAATGACAATCATCTCTGATTTCATTACCAAAGGAAAACCAATTAATATTTCTTGGTACATTATTCCATATATAACTTTATACAATTTACTTTTGGTAAAATGTGATTCTTACCTAATCTATTATTTTGCTGGCTACATCTATTGTGTACAATTCTCCATGTCAAAAATACATCTGTAAATATACAAAATATGTATATATATCATATGTACCTTGTAACTACTCCTCTTTCTTTGTTCATTATCCTATTTCTGCATTTCCACTTGGAGAAATGATATAAAATATTTTCTATCAGTTTTCTTATTGATGCCTTATGAGGTATTCATGGAACTTCATTCATTAAACAAATCTCCGTTTGGTACAATCTACCTTTCAATATCCTATATGGCTATCAACAACATAAACATAAAGCCTTGCTCTCATGGTACATAAATTATAGTGAATATAATAGACTAATTTCTTAAAAAGTGCAAAAGAAATGTTGCTATTAGATGGTGATCTCTGTTGTGCAGACGAAAGTGTGTGGAAGCTGAAAGAAATGTCAGAGAGCAGATATTTAATTGTAAAAAGGATAGTCAAGAAATTTAACTATTGAAGCAATGTACATAAAACATTATGAAACATACTTGCTCGTTATTTCCCAGAGCATACAAGTTACATTCCCATTGGTAAACATATGTCTTCTTATGTATAATATATTTAAAACCAATCTTGAAAGAAATCATAAAAATATCAAACTATGTCTACTCTCTTTGTTGGTCCTGAGGGATTTATCTATCCTGGATTTCTTTTGCTGTGGCCTCTTTTCTGTAACAGTGTGCATGTTCTGGTTTAATCTGTTTTGTAAGGTAGAATTGCGATCATGATAATGGGGGGAATAATGGGGGGAAGGAAACACCAAAGAGCTGAAGGAAAGTTGTATGTTTCATAGGTGCTATACTGCACCCTGACTGTCTCATCTCTTTCCTGCCACTGCTGTATGAGAGGATGTTCAACTGGATGTTTACATATGGACATTGGGTCTCCATTCAATGCCCGCACCCCATTCACTTTGGGTATGGTTTTATTCTGGTTCTTGGATGTCTGATACCTGATCCCACTGGCACCTCATGATCAAGACTGGTGTGCTTCTTCCATGTGGTCTTTCCTGCTTCTCAGGGCCTACAAGGAGAGTATAGATACCAGGAAGATTAGGAGAGGGTTGGGGGAAAAAGAGGGACTCAATCACAAGAGTCAATCTAGAACCCCTTCCCAGGGGGATGAATAATGGAAAAGTGGGTGAGAGGCAATGGAGACTGATATGGAAAAAATAATCTATAACATAAATTGGGTTCATAAATTGGGTGGGGGTGGAAGGGAGAAAAAATGGGGAGCAGGTATCAGAGGCTCAAGTGGGAAGGAGAATGTTTTGAAAATGATGATGGATGATGGTGTTAAATATGCTGGAGGAATGTATGGATTGTGATAAGAGATGTAAGAGCCCCCAGTAAGATTACTTTAAACATAAAGATGAAAAACTGTAAAAAGATCCAACTATGCTAATTTTCCTTGACTTGGTCACTATTGAAGTTTATCTTTATTATTTTCATTCTGTCATTCATTTTCTATTTTAATATAAACGTTAGTTCCTCATAGCAGTGGCTATAGTTAGAATTTCCCATCGTCCTGGAGACAGGCCATTTCAGTCAACTCCAGTCTACTTCCAATTGCCAATTTCCAAATCCATAAAGAATGCACCCTTTTCCTATAGTGCCAAGGGATTCATACCAGTTAAGGCAGCTTTATATCAGTGACTGGCAACATTCTGACCAACCAAAACCCAAACTCACTGCCAGGGAGGTAATTCTCATACATATTGTCCCCTTAAGGTCAATACAGGTCTCCTTATCCCTGAGTCAAGCATTTTATCTAAGGGTGAAATTAACACATGCATCAGGGACCTTCAAGAGAGACATGGTTAGCAAAGTGAAGGGCTGTTGAAGCACAGGAAGACCTTCAAGGAGATGCATAGACACAGGGACTGCAACAATCGGATCCAATAGAGTGACAGTAATGAGGATGGGGCAGGAAAGTGCGGGGTTGCTTCTGGTGCATGGCTCAGAATAGGCTAGTCTTCCTCTCACACTAACAACAGTGGTCTTTGTGGTGCTATTTGGTAAGTACTGGACTGCCAAACCAAAGGTTACTTTCCAACCCAAGAAAGAAAGAGGAGGCTTTCTACTCCCCCTTATGAGAAATCTATATAAAACGGACTAAGCATTTTGAAATTTATTACTGTTGAAAAATCTAGGTGTCCTCTTAAAGGTCTCTACAGAACTTGTCAAGTTGAGTTTGACTTAAATGGACACATTGGCTGCAGAGTAAAACTGCCCTGTTGGGTTTGTTTGGGTTGTAATCTTTAGTGAAGCAAATCGCCGAGACTTGTTTCTGTTGCCATTGGTTGAGCTGCTAACAGGCCAGGAAACTAGAAAGACAATCCCACCAAACTCACAGCCACTGAGGTATTTTTCACTCGCATGACCCTATCAGACAGGCTAGAATTGGTCCCTGTGAATAACTCTTTACAGGTCTAGGAAGCCTCATCTCTTGCCTGAGGACCAGCTCGCGCCTTCAATAGTTAGATCGTGGGGTTAGCGGTCCAATGTATAGCCATTATGCTGTCAGTGGGCAATCTGCAGGTATGTCAGGCATCATCATATTGCATTTGAATGAAAAGCTTCATCATAGCGCCCAATAAATCTGGCCAAGTGATGATCCCCTGAGCTTTTCTATGTGTAAGAACAGCCTTGGCAAATTCCAATCTAATTAGCTTATGTGTCAATGCAAAATTGCATCACCCAGCACCAGGAAGAAAATTCAGTATCAATTTTTACACATTTTGCTTTATTTTAGTGGTCAAAAGGATAAAAATTGCTGATGCCAAAAGTT
>PVJH01012432.1:0-64528 GCA_004026705.1 Nesogale talazaci
AATGCTTGCAGCATTTTATGGTGTACAGTAAAGATTTTATTCTGTCCATGCCACCGAGCTGCTGAAATTTGGACTAATTGTACTGTTTCGGCTTTGAAGTTGGCATCCAAAAGTAGTCACCTCCTCCCATGAGGTTTTGCTTATTTCATATATTTTTCCTTACATTATTTGTACTGTAGCATGCTAAAATAACATGTCACTGAACATTTGGGTTTATGTGGTGAGGTTCAGCCAATGAAAGCATGACTTGGAGTGCAGCCATATTTGAAGGTTGACAGAAAGGATTTTTTTCGGGGGGGTGGGGGTGGAGGAGGAAGGATATATGAGTAATTTAAAAGGCATTTTTAAGGGGACGTGGAATTTTGATCCAAATAGCAGTGTTGCTGAGTGTGCTGTGCTCTCCCACTACCTGAGTATACACTGCCGTGCCGTTAGATCCTGTCAGCACATGGATACTCCTTTGAGGGCAAGCATAACGACGCATATTTGAGTAGAATGCTTTTGCCAACAGAGGAAAGTAGGTGATCAGCTAGTCTGGATTAGTCTGTACTTATTGACAAATCGAGAAGCTAAGCTAGTGGCCAATGAAGTGGTCCAATGTATGCAGATTTGAGATATATTTGCAACAGGCAGCACATGGGATTTTAGCAAAGAATCACTGCCTCGGGTGCAACCATCACTACAACATTCATTGGAAGATAGATGTAGGGACCCTATGGCTCATGTGTTCCCTGGATCTGCTAAGAGATAAGTGAAGTGTTACTCAACCAATTGGAGACTCTGTGCAATGGTACAACCACTACCACCACCAAAGAATTGTTAGGAAGCCTATCTTGGAAGTTGCTAACTTATGAGAAATCATGTGTTTGTGTCTTAGTTTGTAAATATTATGCTCCACTAAAATACATCATTACTCCTCAGAGAAATGGCTAATTTAAGCCCCACAGAGGAGAAAGTACAAAATAGAGAATGATAGGGGCATAATTAAAAGAACAGAGCAGAAGGCCATGATCGAAGGTACGCCCATTGGCCCAAAGTGGGACAATCAAAATGAGTGATGACAGTGATGGAGAAGAATTCATTGAGTTCATTTTGACAATGGATTGATCACTGGAGGATAATGGAAAACTTTTCCTAGAGTAGAATGACAACTGAGAAAGGTAGAAAGGAAAAGAAATTTAGAAATTCAACATATTGGAGCTATTGGAGAGATATTTCATTCAGGCTACTTTGTGACTATTAATGACTGATCCAATGGTTGCAAAAAAATATTGGTTGACTCGTCTTGAATAGACTCTAGGTCTTTCCCACAGAAGCCCCCAAATACCCAAACACCTCTCAAGTGATTTCTAATTCATAATAATGTATACAGCACTAATATGACTGTAAATCCTTACATGGGTTTGAACCACTGATCTTGTGGTTAGTAGGACTACTCTTAACCTACAGTGCTAACAAGGCTCCCTCTTCCTCACAAATGGCCTGTTAAGTGCAAAGGTAAAAATGGTAACTTTATAGGAAAATCTGGGGACCCCGTCTTAAGTAACCAATGTATGTATCACTAATAGTGAGATATACCAACATCATGAACCTCCCATTGAAAAGTACCTGACCCATATTTTATGTAACCTTTTGGTCTAAAATGCATCAACAGAATCTCTTGCAAACTGAGGGAAGCGTATTCTTCAAAACGTTGCAGTCTGGTAGAAGCACAAGAGATAAAGGGAACAGAGGTAAATACTATTATATACACAATCTACAAAAGGATGCAGGTAAACTGAACAGGTGTCAGGAGAAGGAAATTATACTTGCAAGTCTGTATATAGGCATGACAGAGGATGCTTCTACATAAGTATTTACCTGTGCTGTGAACATATTCATGAATATAATAACTTACAGGGGGCAAGGTCACGAAATTTCTTAGCTCAAATCAACTACCTTGAGGAAATAGATGGTACATGGCCATGGCGACCACCTTCTCTGAAAGGGATCCCAGTGGAAGTTTCTGGGAGTGGGAGAAAAATGTGAAATAAAACTCAAAATCATAAAAAGCATACTGGTCAGATAGAGACTGGTGGGATCCCTGAGACTAAGGTCCTTCCATACCCTTTAATCCCCGAGCTGGACTTAGCTCCACAGCTTCATTTTTCAGCCAAACAGTAGACAGATCTTTAAGGTGAACTCTAACACTATGGGGGTATGCACTCTAGAAAAACCAACACTTTGAAATAGAAAGGGCACATTTGCCCAATGATATAGTTCAGAAATCAATTAGGAAAGAAGGAGGAATAGAAGCAGAAAATAAAGGACACAGGACACAGGGATGGAGACAAATGATGTGACATTGTGGAGATTGCAAACAGTGACATGAAACAAAATGTGTATGGGTTGTTGAATGGAAAACAAATTTGTCCTAGAAGCCTTTACTCGCATCACAATAGAAAGTAAAAAGAAGCAAAAATAAAATCAAATCAGTATTATGAAAAAACAAGCAAAGTTTGAGGAACAATTCAAGATTAAAAGAGACGTTAAGGACACCACTGCTGAATTTAATGCATGGCTCCAGATGGAATTCTTGATCCCAGTGAAATTTATATTAGAAATATTATTGGGATAATTGATTTGAATATGGATTGTGGAGTGGATAATTTTACTGTTTCACTGCTAAGGTTTCTGAGTTTTTAAGTTATGTATGGTAGTGGAAGAGAATGTTTTTGACTGTAAAATATATTCTAAATATTTTTGGGGTGATGAAGCAGGCCAAATTCAGATAACTCTTTAAAGTTCCGACAAAATAATATGCAATCGATGTAGAAAGAACCATAGAGAAAAACAAAAGCAAAACAAATATGGAAAATATTAAGATATGAATCTGAGTCAAAATTAGATGAAGGCTTTTATGAGGGGGTACCTCCCTTCCTCCAAGCCTGGAATTACACTGGGCAGAGTGTTTTCATAGTATGCATTTTTTTCCCCACTAAGTGAGAATCCAGCAACTTGCCCAGAGTTAGTATACCCAGTGGGGTCACCTTGAAAGATTCTCGGGTCACAGTGAATATTTCCCTAAAGCCGTTTTGCTCAAAACTTTATTTATTAATTTTTTTGGCCAATTTAAGAGATTGATGTGAGGCTGTGAAATTTTGTTTTCTGAACAGGAAAAATGCTACAGAAACTGTTGTGATGTTGAACACTGCTTACAAGGACAGCACTATGGGAAAAACTCAAGTGTATGAATGTTTCCTCTCATTTCAAAAAAGGTCAATTGATGACAAACCTCGTTCTGGACATCCATCAACTTCCCAAATGGACGACAATGTCCATTTTGGAATAAGTTCCACTAGGTCAGACCTTTATATTTAGAGATCCTGAAAAGATTGCCTAATAGTAAAGATTATGTAACAGGGTGCAACAAAAATGTTTGATTTGTGGCACATGGGGTTGGGTCTGGTTCTGGCCCCATGACAATGTACTTGCTCACGTAGCCATCTCAGTGTACCAGTTTGGGGCACAAATTGGCATGCCTCTCTTACGCCACTCACCTTACTCACCTGACCTCACTCTGTGTGACTTCTTTTTGTTTCCACAAATGCAGAGGGACATGAAAGGACAGAAATGTGATAAAAACGAGAAAGGTGCTGTCAGCCATTGAAACAGATGTATTTGGAAAATGATCCCAAGAATGGAATCACAGATTTGACAAATGTATGAAATATAATATAGAGTACTTTAGAGAAGATAAAGTTGTTTTATAAATATATAGCTTTGGAGGAACAAAATTCCATTTTTTCCTTAGTACCCCTTCCTATTTTTCTTGCAACTGTTCTGCAATTATTTAAAGATGAAGTTGTGGCAGTCATGTGTTTATGTTAATTTTATGATTGAAATGTAGGGGTGGAGTTTAGCCCATTAATCTGGAGATAGCCATTGAGTAGCCAATGAGGCCTCTACGTGGGCATGGCTTTCTCCTGGGACTTGGGGGAGATCTCGCGATATTTCCCTCGTGAAGATGAGAAGCTATCTTCCCCAGTTGTTGGGAGTTAGTCTCAGAGACGATGAATCATGGACAAGACAAGATGGCAGCCTCAGAGAAGCTGGAGGAGCCATCAGAGAGACCATACGGCTTTGCCCTGATGGAGCCAGACCTCTGAAGCTGGGATGGCCACATGGAGACCTCTGCCAGCGATGGGTTGCTTCTGTTGTTGATGGACCCTGAGCCCTGGAAGCGAGGAGCCATGTGGAGATCCCTGCCAGCGCTGGAATTCTGCATCCACTGACCTGTGATTTCGTGAGTTGGAAGGAGACTTTATAGACTGATTTCGGGCATATGGGTTAATATCGGACTTATGACTTTCAACTGGACTGGACTCAATGTCCTGTTCCTCCTGTATATAAACCTTTTCCTTATATCCATATGCGTGTCTATGAAATTTGTTCCTCTAGCCTACCTGGACGAACACAGAAGTGTTAAAGGAAAAAGAGGTTACTAACCTAGGAGCCTCATAGGAGCCCTGATGGCTTAGGGCTTAAGTGTTGGACTGCTAACCTAAAGGCCAGCAGCCACTCCATGGCAGAAAGATGTAGTTTTCACTCCCAGAAAGATCTATAGTCTTGGACACCTACACAAGCAATCCTACCCTCTTCTATGGGATCATGACGAGTCAGAATCAACTCGATGGCAGTGAATGAATGAATGAGCATTGCCTCAGTTGGGGTGGAAGTAAGGGGAGAAATAAAATTCACATGCTAACCCATTTCTTTTATTTTCTAATGCCTCATATTTTCACGTGAAGCCTATTGAACTGAACATGTGCCTCTAATGATCTTATCTGCCTTCATACTTCAGATGCCAGTTTACTTATCAAGAATTAGCTCCCATTGTTAAGAAGTTTCGGACTCTACTTCTTTTGCCTGTAACAACAACAACAGCAAAGACAATTTACTGGAAAGCGTTTGGGTACCCCAAAATGCTTTGCTTTTGAAAACAATATTATGGTAAAAAATGGAGCATAGATTCCTTGAAGGCAAACAGGAACACTGTAGCCTTCACCCCTTCCTCACTATGCATATGGTTAGATTCCAAAGACCATGTCCTTGTATGAAAATTAGCATCATGTGAAAATGGAAGATGATCATATCATTATATAATTGCCAAAGTACATAACTGTCAAACCACTCAAGTAATTATGACCCAGTCTCGTTGACACGTAACATTAACCACCATAACAATGTGCATTATCCCGTCTAATACCTTAGCGTTTACTATAGGGAAACACATGTCCAGTTAATGCACACAATGGTGAGATAGTGGACTTTTTTTTTCACTATTTCCATAACTGTGAAATGCCAGGTAAAAAGATGGTCAGTGAGGGATAAATATGCAGCTTGGATAGTTTCTTCTTTCTCCATTAACCTTGACCTTGGCTGAGACAAATGATTTATAGCATGAGTAAATGTCTGGAAGGTAGAAACTATGTTATATTTGTGATTGCCAGTTTCTGTTTTGAAATATAAATCACTTAACATGTGCATAAAATAAGTTAGACTGTTTAAGAATAAGATTTATAGAATTATTTTATAAGACTAGTTTATAGAATATATATTTGCACACCTTCTCTCTGTCTGTTTTTCTCTCTATATATACATATTTTCTTTTAGGTATTCTTTTTTAAGTTGTTTCATTTATTTCAGATATATAATTATTTTTCTATATCATATATGATGGGATACACATTTTTCTTCAAAATTAAGTCACACCTGAAGACACATGATTTATTTTTTTAATTAATTGACCAAGCTGTTGAATCTCGAGACCTCAATAAGTGTTGAATCTTAATATTTCCATTGTACATGGCATTCTTTTTGATTATTCCTGGTACATAACAGTTCTGTTTCTCCAGTGGTTCCCATTTGCTGGAAAGTTTGACATGATGGCTTTTGCTCTTGATGCAGTTTATCAAACAAATCCTAATTTCCAGTTCAAATTCTCATACCAACTTCATCCAGCGGAATTTCTCTATGGTGATTGACCAAGGAATCCTGCTTTGACTGTGAGAACTTCATTCTGCTGAATATGATATCCCTGAAACCCCAATGGATATTCTTTGCATCATTTTTAAATATTTCCGCACACAATGCTGTGAACAGATGGTTTCTTCAGGTTTTACTTCTCTTGTTTTAAAATATTTCACACAGTTCAAAAAAGCAGGTCTCTATAAGATTGTTATGGATTCCAAGAAATTCCTTAAATTGTTTTATCTAATCAGATTTGGGTATTGGCACAGTCATAGTCATTGGACTTGCTCGAGTCACCTTTTCTGATGCATAGGTTTTTTTTTTCCTTTGGGAATAGTGGTTGCTCAAGGTTTTTTTGAATGTCTCCAGCAAGCCTGAGTTTCTACTTCAGCCCAGGTTTCTGCATCTAATACCAGTATGGGTCTGCCCTGCCAGTTGAGTCTGTGGGCGGAGGAGAGCCAGGGTTATGGGGAGTGCTGCTGGAGCTGGATGGGAGGGAGGCTTTTAGATATTCTTTATGTTAACTAAAAAAAAATCAAGGTAATATTTGTAGCAAGTTTTGAGGAAAATACAGTAGGCCTATGATAAAAAGCAGTGGGACCCATTCTTTCTGATCAGTGATCCCATTCTTCAGGGACAATTAATTTGATCTCTCAAGAGTTTCTTTAAGTAGTTATTCTCAATTTTATACATTTTGTTTACATGACTATTTATTGATTTTGATAAGATGGCTGGGGACTTAATCAACCTACACGTTCCCATCACCATTTCTCCCTGCATCCCAGGACCATCACATCACACTTTGAATACTTTTGTTATTGAATGGTATTAACAAAATAGTGGAATAGAATGATCCACCTTTAGACTAGAAGCCAAATATTGCTTTCACCACTAGTTACTCTACTCTTAGGAATATATTTTAATAACTTGCTGTATTAACTACAGAGACAATTTCAACTTCTAACTTTGGGTGTAGCTCCAGGTCCAGTGGCATCATTTTGTTAGGACTCAGTAGAAAATGCAAATGCAAAGCTCCTTGTAAAAAAAATGATTATGAAGTTTTAGATGGTAGCAAGAGCATTAAGCCAGTGTGGGATCTGGTGTGAGTGCCTAGTGGCACCATCCGAAACCCATCCCGTTCCCACCCATCTTCCCTTCTACCTCATCACTACCATCATCTGTACTTTGATTTCCATAGTACATTTTTATTTCGTTCTAAAACAGAGTGATTTCATCCACACATTCTCTAAAACTGGAGAATCTCAGTTGAAAGATAATAGTTTTATTAATAGTATGATGCAACTTTATTCATTGTGGGACCAAGAAATGCCAACTCTTTCCTTCTTTAAAAAAATTCATATGACTTTTTACCAGATCTTTCTTTTTAGACTGTCTTCTTCTGGAAGTTTCCCTGAAACCTGTTCATCGTGGGAGACCCTGCTGGCATTTGAAATGCTGGTAGCATAGTGTCCAACCTCCTAGCAGCATTGAAGCCACCAACATACAGCAATATGAGCACAGAACCACACAACAGAAAATATACCCTGACGTAAATGCCATCCTATGGACACCAGCTCATGCTGACCTCTTGATCATTGATGATGCCTAAGAGTCTTTCACTGAGAATCAATGATTGATTTGTTGAGTTCCAGTTCTTGCTTGCTTGTATCAACTTCCGTGGGTTTTCATTCTCATGTTCTGTAGCAAATTAGCGTTTGCTGAAATTGCTGTGTTACGAGAGACAATTGTGTTGTAGGAATATTCCTATCCTTAGTCTTTTTCTTCCTTTGGTGCTGTGAGAAGGTTCACATTCTTGTCTTTTCCTATTTTTTTAACCTCTTCTCAAGTCTTTAAGCTAAGGGATGTTTCACCACTAATTTGGGATGATCAAGACATTCTTAATGGTAACACAGAGAGTCTTTTTAGGAATATATATATATATATATATATATATATATATATATATATGAAGCTTCTAGTTATATTGATCTAAACTGAATGAAAAATTCCACATGATTTTTTTTAAAAGAATAAACACATTTGTATACTCCTCACCACCTGCCCACCATCCATTAGGTTTCCCAAGGAGCATGCAACTCAGCCTTGAGTCCCACGGCATGCATGCAGCCCCTCCTCAAGGACTGTCTGCAACTCTCACTATGTCCAAATAAGACAGGACTAGAAAGTAAGGTCAACACATGGCCACAGAAAAAATAAAGAGATAGCTGAGGGGAGTGAATCCTTGTTTCCACAGTCAGGGGATCAGACAGTGGCAGGAGATTCTTGAGGCCAGCTAGACAGGATGGGGAGGAAAGGGACGGTGGCCATGTGTGCTCCATCAAAGTGTCCTCCTTGTTGACTTGAAAATGCCAAAGGCGATGGCAAAATGTTGGGTCAACGCATGGCTTCAGTTGACAATACTTGGTTGTTTGAAAGATAAGCTCATTTGCCACCAAGTTGATTCTGACTCGTAGTGGCCCTACTAGGACGTCTGAGGCTGTGAATCTCTACTGAAAAAGAAAGACCCACCTTTCACCCGAGGAGAGGCTGGTGTTTCCAAAGGGTGACCTTGCTATGGCCTAACTTATTACTCACTATGTCACCAGGACTCCTTTGTTTGAAATATGTATTTGCCAGATGTATGAAACACTTTCCTGATGTCTTAGACCCACTGCTATCAAGTTGATTCTGACTCACAGTGATCCTTTCGGACAACAGAATAGAACTTCCCTATAGTTTTTTCGGGGCTGTGTGATCTTTACAAAAGCAGACCTTTTTCTCTTGGGGAATAACTGCTGGACTCTAACTTTTGACTTTTTGGCTACCAGTCTAGCACGAACCACTGTATTATCAGAGTTCTTGGTTAACCTTTTGGACCCCAAATATCTGTTTCCATCATGGACTTCTTTGTCACTTATAAAGGAAGCACCTCCAATTAGCAACTATCTTTCCCCTCTCCTTCTTCACTGAACTTTTATTTTCTTCTGGTCCTTTAACAATCTAGTCCTTAAATCTATTGCCCCGGAATTCACACCAGGTCAAAGTTGAGCCACTCCATGGAGTTTCCAATGGCTGATTCTTTTGAAGCAGAACACCAGGTCTTTCTTCCTTAAACATCCTGGGGTGGACCTAAACTCTAGCCTTGCAGTGAGTTGCTCAGCAGATTAGCCATATTCAAGCCAACCCAATCCATTAACCAAAATAAATAAAAAAAAATAGATCCCACTGCCACTGGGTCAATTCCGACCCATGAAATGTTACATAAACCATTATGGGAGCAGATAGCCTTATCTTTCCCTCAGGAAGTGGCTTGTAGATTTGAACTGCTGGCCTTTCAGTTAGCCCAACTCCTAACCCACACCATCACACAACTTAATGCATACTCTGCAGGTATTTCGTCACCCTGTATTTCTATCTTCTTAGGTTACTTCCTTTTGAAAGAAAATATGTCTTTCCAGTCCTCACATGTTTAGACACACGGCCTCACTTACTTGATAAGAGAAGAGAAAGATGTTAACACATTTCACCACCAGTACATTCACTGCCCTCTTTTACCAGGTTGATTCTGTACATACCTGGCCATTGCTGAAGGTCTACTGCATTGACAGAACTCTATTTTGCCTCTTTGGTTTTGTGGTGGACTGGAAAAATAGGTGTTCATCCACCCTGTAATAAGGATGATCTACAAATAGATGCATGGATCAATGGGCAGATAGGGAAGAATGGGAGTCTACACAAGATTATAAACAGGTTTGAGAGAGGACATTTATGCATACATATTGCCTTTATGGTAAATATATCCACGAATGTTGTGGGGCAGACAGGGCACATGTGTAGTGAGACAAAACCAAACATCTTGAGGGAATGAGTCACTGGGACTGGAGGTTCAGGATCATAGTCTGAAGGTATGTTAGAGTGGGTTGATTGGTCAAACAAATTCAGAGAGACTCATGTACTTTATATCAAAGAGTAATGGTATATTGAAAAAACATCCCAGCCCAGTCCAGATCAAGTCACTAAGTCTGATATTAGCCCAGAGGTCTGGTATCAGTCCATAAATCCTTCTCTAGACTCACACAGCACATGCAATGATGCTGAATATAGGAAGATCACAGTTCAGTGGGGGGAAAGTCCGGTGGATCTAGTGGTGGTGGAAGCATTTCCAGGGCTCTGGTTGCCATCGGTATGGCTCTATGGGGCTTGTTAACAGGAGGGTGAAGCAGAGTGTGTGTCCCACCTCTGGAGAGGAAGAGAGGGAGTTTCCAGAAACCTCAGTGATTAGGCCATGCTGACAAGGAGACATCTTCAGGCTGTGAACTTAATGAGAGGTTAGACTCCACCCCTTCGTTCTTTTATCAATTTGACATGAAATTGTGTAACTACCACACAAGGGAAGCTATGTATGTTGGTCAATTGGTGTTGGTGTATGTTGGTCAGTGGGTGTAAACATACTCTACAAAGTTAAAGCTCTACATCTGCTGTCATCATAGCACCAGGGCCTTAAAATCTTGCCAGCGACCATCTAAGATGGAACCAGTAAGGGGATTCAGTCAGTTCACACCAGGTCAGCAGAACCAATACCTTAGTTTTTGCCGAGTTCAGTGATCCAGTTGGAAAAATCACAAATTTACATTCCTTACTCTTTTTAGATATTCATCGGGCCAAGAGCTCTTTCTAAGTACTCACTGTCATGTTCACTCCACCATATGTCTAAAAAATTAGATAACAACTATGTTTACTTATTAATATTTATTTAATAAATTTAAATAATTTTAATATTTATTTATTAATTCATAAAACTTGTTATACTTTTTATGAATACTCCATTGTTATTTTTCTTGTGTTTGTTACTTTAGGAAGCAGCTATATAATCAAAAGAAAAAATTGCAAAGCAACCAGAGGGTGACACATGGTCATTTGTTTAGCTTTGTGTGATGTCCCATGAGATATTATGAGTGAAGTGTGCAATTTCTCAAAGCATCCAAAGAGTTAAAAATATTATCAGAACCATTGCTGGAAGTTCAGCAAAGGTGGAAAGGGTATTTTTCAAAGATGAACATAGTATGTTCAGAAAAGAGAAGTTACCTCTTTCTGATATTATCAAACAAAACATCTACTATCTGATTGGTTTCCCTCTAAAGACATGGGATCCTGCTCCTACAGAGAAAAGGTGGTTGAGAATAGGTCACATAGCTGATGGTACTCAGAGAAAAATGAAGAAAATTGCAAGTGAGGACACCAATCAAGAAGCAAAATGGAAATATCTTAAGAGTTTGACTGTTTTTTGTAAGGCATTATTTAATATTCTCATCAATATTTTGAAACTGTTATAACACAATCTAGTTTTGTGTACTTCTTTATGGTCCTTATTTAAGCATTAATTATATGGAACAATGAACTATCTTTTAATATATATATATATGTGTGTGTGTGTGTGTGTGTGTGTGTGTGTTGTACTTGAAATGGTCATTAGGACAGTGAACGAGTTTTGGAATTATTTGAATCGCACCACTGGGTGTAATGATTGGATTTTCTCTGTTCTGAGAAAAATAGTGAAAAATCAAAGATCTGTGCAAGGAATGAGTCTGATCGATTAATGGGCAATGAAGACATCAATTTCCACAACCCTGAGATCAGAACTGAATGATGCATGGTTCAAGCTACCGATTGCTTTAAAAAGGATCATATGAGAAGGTCTTGCCTAGAGCCAGGTAAACATGTGGAACAAAACTCAAAGTAAAAATATCCCAAGCTTACCGAATAGCTAGAGACTAGGGGAACTCCCAAGACTATGTGTCTTACTCACCTCCCAGGTCTGGAAAATTACTCAATATTTAGTCGAACAATAGACAGGTCTATAAGAGCAATACTAATATAAGGAAGGAACACACACCTCAGAATAATCAAGAATTTAGAATAATAAGTACAGCATTTACCCAATGACAAAACTCTGAAGGGTTAGGAAAGATGGGGGAATGGAGGCAGGAGACCCAGGCAGGTAGTGGGACAAGTTATGATACATGGTGGGAATTGCAATCAATGAGAGGAAACAAAATGTGCTGAAGTTGCTGACTGTAAAGCTGATCTACTCTGTCCACGTTTCATAGTTTAGAAAGGAAAAGAAAGAAAAAATAGGTAGTTTTACAATTGTGCAGGGGAAGAAGGGGGAATCTGTGAAAATCACGGCTATCTTTTTTTGGTTGCTTCTACCTTTTCCCTAAAGTGCATATTTAGCTAAATGGTTTTGCAGAGTAAACATTTGAAAACCAGGGGGTCACAAGGATCCTTCTCTTTGAAAGAATATGTGTTCATAAAACACGAATCTTGCAGAATTCATACAGTGCAGCATGCATTGTTGTCTTTTCGAGTGGAAGTCTTGAGAGTGCTATTTAAAGAAAGGTGCCTGATCTTTCTTATTAAAGGCTGCTGTGCTGCTTAATTTAATCAGGGACTTTCTGCAGATCCACACAAATGGCCCAGGAAGTGGTAAGGACCTGGAAACGCAGATGGGGTATTGGGATTCAGAGCTGAGAGGGGTGATGGGAAAACCGAGACTCCAGGATCAGAGGATCCCGTTATAAATGGAAGGGACCCTGCTGGCTGGCACGGTATTGATGCACTGAGCTGCGAACCCCAAGTCAACCGCTTAAAACCACCAGCCACTCTACGGGGGAGAGACGGGGCATACTACTCATATAAAGAGTTACAGACTCAGGAAGAGGGCAGTCCTACCCTGTCATATGGAGTCCCGAGAAGCTAGCGTTGACTCAATGGCAGTAAGTTTGGTTTGCTTTTTGGTTATGGACTGAATTAGTCACCAAAATGAAATTCACTGGCATCCAGTGGATTCCGACTCCTATACTTTGGTATCTTAACCCCTCCACTCTGGATGTGATTCACTGAAGGATTAGAGCTTTCTCTGTTCTAATCAGCATATGTCTGACACCTAACCACTGTTGTTAGATGCCAATGAGTCGGCTCTGACCCTTAGAGACCCTTTCTATACTCAAGAAAAACACTGCACAGCCCTGTGTCATCCTTATATTTGAGCCCACTGATGCCATAACTGTGTCAATCCATCTCCTTAAACGTCTTCCTCTTTTTCCATGCTCCTCTACTTTACCAAACATATAAGATGAAGTCTTGACATTCTTCCTCTCAGGAACCTTCTGGCCTTACTTTTTCCCAATATAGATCAGTTTGTTCCTTTAGCAGCCCATGTAAGTGTCAATATTCTTCTCCAGCACCAAAATTTATTTCATTATTATTAGTTTTATTTCCTTTTAAAAATTATTCATCATTTTTATTGGGAGCTCTTACAACTATTATAACAATCAGTTAGATCAAACATAATTTTATAATTGCTACTACACATCCATTTCAAAACACTTTTTTCTTCTTGAACTCTCTGATATTAACTCCCCTTTGTCCCATCCCTTCCCCACCCTGCCCCCAGGAAACTTTATTATGATATGATCTTATATATTATTATTATTGCTGCATCTTATACTGTCCAGTATATCCATTCACATGCAATTCTGTTATTTATTCCCCTTGAATGGGGTTATACAGCCATTATTGCTATCAACTCCCCATTCTCCCTTTCCCCTCCTTCCTCTCTTTCCATATCCTCAGGAAATCATTACTCCTATTACTGTTTGTGAAGGGTTATCTATCTTGGTTTTCATGCATCAAATGCTCTTAATTATACAAATGAACATACGTAGGTCTAACAAGATTATTGAGGTAAAACAAAGACCATAATAGCAAGGGAAGGAGATATTAAAGAACTAGAGGATAGGTATGTTTCATCAGTGCTAGACTACTCCCTAAAATTATCATCCCTTCCATGTGGACCTTCTGTGATGGTCGGTCCAGTTATCTTATTGGTTGGGTTTGGGTCTCCACTTTATCCATGTTCTTTCACATCCATTTGATGGCTTGTTTAAACTTTTGATACCTATTGCCATCGACAACTCATGATCACACAGGGTGGTGCACTCCTTTCATGTGAACTTTGTTACTTCCCTGCTAGATGGCCACTAGTTTGACTTCAAACCATGAAGACCCCAGATGCTATATCTTTTAATAGCTGTGTACCATCAACTTTCTTCATCACATTTGTTTAGATACCCATTTTATCTTCAGCAACTATGTTGGGAATGTATCATACAGTATCACATTACTAGAACAATTCATTCTTGTACTGAGGTAAGATTTAAGTAGAAGTCCAAAGTCCACTTACTTCCTCATTACAAATACACCTATTTTTATGGCTATATCTATGTATTTCTACATATATATATATATATATATATATATATATACTTTTTACTTTCTTATTTTTTTCTTTCCTCCTGTCCCACTATCATGTTTACCCATTATTCACCTCTCAGTAATTTCTCTCAGACACATTTCAATTGCTCAAACACAATGGGAAGGGCGATGTCCTCCTCACCATCAATTTTAGAACCTTTGTTATTCCCCTGTCCCTGTGGTTGTTGACTCACCATTCACCTTCTTCCTCTTCCTTCCCTCCCATTCTCCACCCCCTGCAAACTGTTGATCCCTGTGCTGTATCCTTGAAACTGCTTATCCTGCTAATCTTATATAGGTAGACAACCAAAGAGGTGAAAAAAGAAAAGAAAAAAGAAGACTATACAAATAATTCCAAGTCTAACTGTTATCCTGACCCACTGTAGATGGGGGTTTCTCTGTTAAATAGCAAGCAGACCCCGTTATAATCCATCAGCCCAATCCCCTTTTCTTTCCCGGGACCCACTTACCTAACAGCAGGCATACTCTTTTATTCTTCAGCATTTGTGACTGAGACGCATACTTCCTAAAAGTCCCCATTGTTCTTCTTGCAGTCAGGGCTGGCACAGTCTAATGCAACCTCCCTCCCCCGTAACATCTTCAGACTGTCAGTGTGGCCCCCGTGTGATTACCCCCAAGCAGTTCAGCTGATCTGCCAAGCATTGCCTCCCAAGTCAGAAGTCTATCTATAATCAGTATTCCTCAGAAACGTTGTTGCTTTGCTCCCATTGCTGGTCTGTTGTCCTCCGCTCTTGGTTTGCCCCCATGTAGTCAGGTTGGACTGGCCACTTTCCCCAAACTGTATCATCAGTGCTGTTCCCTGTAGCACTGTCATCTGAGGGGGGGGGGCGCAGAAATGTTATGTCCCCTGCTGGCCTTGCAGTCCTCTCTGTGAATGAGCTACTTTGGGCAAGAATGTAGCACTCAAGGGTTGGTGTACCTGAAATGAGGTGTTCTCTCTCTCCTTCCAGTGGAGATATAAATAATACCCTCCCTTTGGGTGGATTAGTGATCTGGTCTACTTTTTTTTTACTTCCCCCACCTCTCTATGGGCCTTAAAGACATAGGTGAGTGGGTGGGGCGTCTTTCAGCACAGGTTCAATCTGCATCACATTTATCCATTTTTGATGACGTGTGCATCATTAAATGCATCAATTCTTCTACAGTCTTTCTGATGCAGTGTCCAATTTTCACATGCATATGATGCAATGAAGAGTCCCCTGGCTTAGTCCTCAAAGTAACATCCTTGCTTGTCCATACTCTAAAAACGTCATGTGCAGCAGATTTACTCAATGCAATGCATCTTTTGTTTGGTCTCTTCACAGCTGTTTCCATGAACAAGTAAGACAAAATCCTTGACACCTGCAACCCCTTCTCCATTTATCATGACATTACCTATTGATCCAGTTGTGATAATTTTGGTCTGAGTTGTAATCCATACTGAAGGCTACAATCCTTGATCTTCAGTAGCAAGTGCTGCAAGTCCTCCTCACTTTCAGGAAGCAAGGGTCTGTCATCTGCTTGCTAACAAGCCTTCCTTCAATTCCGATGTCATACTCTTCTTCCTACAATCCAGCTTCCCCAATATAATCCAGCCTATATAATCCAGCTTCATATAATCCAGTTTCTCTACGGAGAAGACCAGGGTCTGGCTGTGGAACAGACCCTTCATTACTCATGTGGACATTCAAAACAAAGCTGAAGAAAATTAAAACAAGTCAGTAGGAGCCAAATTACTACCTTTGAGTCTATCCCACCTGAATTTTGAAAGCATCTCAGAAAATAGTTGACACATTGAACATGAATGTCAGAAGACCTGATGAACTGGGGGCGGGTATAAGACCATCACTCGTGAAGAAGGCAAAAGGTCTTTAAAAATTACAGGAAAGAAAGAAAACAACACAGGAAAGAAAGCAAAGACCAAAGTGTGTGTCGAAAGACACCCTGGAACTTGCTTAAAATAGCTCAGCAGATGGAAAAAAAGATGAGATCAAGAAGATGAATAGAAAATGTCAAAGACAGCTCAGGAAAACAAAGCCAACTATTATAATGCAATGTGTAAGGACCTAGAATTAGAAATACCAAAGGTAAGAACACGTTCAGCATATCTGAAATGGAAAGAACTGAAGAAAAAATTCAAGCCTTGAATTGCAATTCTGAAAAATTCCATAGGTGCAATATTGAATGATCCAGGAAGCATTAAAAAAAAAAAACAGAAGGAAAGAATACAGAGTCATTGTACAAAAATAACTAGTAGATGGCCCACCATTTCAGTAGGTAGCATATGAGCAAGAATAGTGCTGAAGGAAATTCAAAAGGCATTGAATGCATTAGCCAAAGTCAAGGCTCCTGGAATTGAACTTTCTCTGAGAGTCAAAGAAGCACTGGAAGCACTCACTCGTCTGTGCTAGGAAATTTGGGAGACAGCTACCTGGCCAACCAACAGGAAAAGATGTGTGTTTGTACCCATTTTGAAGAAAGGTGACCCAGCAGAATGCTCAAACTATCGAAAGCTGATCTCACACACAAACAAAATTTTGCTTAAGAGCATCTAACAATGTCCTGCTGAGCCAATTACCAGAGAAGCTGGCTTACCTAATCACTATTGAGATAGAAAAGAGCAGATGCGACACACAGACACTGAAGCCAGCAAGCGCAGATGGGGGAAAATAGACACTACGTGGAGATCCCCGCGAAGCTGGAGGTGCTGGGGGACTGAAGTTGAGACCAAAACCTTGCTCCGGAGCCGACCGAGATGGAAAACCTTCCGCCAGAGCTGGCGCTCTTGCTTTTAGTCTCCAGAGTCATGAGAAAATAATCTGGGTCTGAAGAGCGACCCCACACCAAAACAAACTCACCTCCATCCAGTCCAGTTTGACTCCTGGGGACCCTCTAGGATAGGGTTGAACTACCTCTGGAGATTTCTGAGATTGTAACTCTTTACAGAAGAAAGCCTCCTTTTTCTTACCAGAAGCAGGTGATGCTTTCGATCTGTCGACTGGGGCAAAACCCACAATGCCCAAAGACTCTTCCGTCACCCTGGATCATTGAGACAGGCCGCCAGTACCTCGGAGAACCCGTGGAAGTGAACCGGTGTGTACAGATGGGAACATTGGAAATTTCCCATTGATGGTGGAAGAGAATGTGTGGTGAGATAGGGCGATTAAAAAAAGAGTTAATGCAATGTCAGGATTTCATTTCAGGAAGTTGACTTTTTCCAATTCCTCACATACCCTGAAAGAGCCTTTTAGGTTTTCCCAGGAATTCTAGGCCATGGTTGTTTACCTTGAGCTGTCAGGTCTCTATTTTCTTATCTCTTCAGGCTGCTGGGTGCACGCCGCTTGGAGGCACTAAACGTTCTTAACTGTTTTTATCCTCTAGTCCTCCCTAAACTTTCCTTAATTTGCTTACATTTCTCTGGAAATTGCACGGCTGACTGAGGCTTTGAGAGTTCCTGCCGGGAGAAAGGCAGGTGAGAAGAGCAGCTGACAAATTCATGTCTTACTTCACGTCTTCCAGAAACGCTTCCAAGTTCTGTACAGTTGAAGGAGTCTGTGCTTGGCTGATACCATTTCCTAAGTGAAGTGTCTTTCTGGGGCTGGCAGCGACTTGGGAGACAGAGAGATTTGTCTTGAAGTCCCAGCTTGTTCTTTGCTAGCTATGTGATCTTAAACAAATGACTTACTTAACTCCTCTACTGTCTTATCTGTAAAAGAGGACCCATATGGTCCTTTGCAATGCAGTTATTTTGAAGATGAGAGCATAGATAACTGAAAAATTAATTGTTAGTTTAATTATAAATAATTTAATTATCAGAACTATTTATTTATTTTTCTAGGACCCCAAAAAAAAGTAAGAAAAAAAGAAAGGTCACAAGAAAGCAGACGATGCCTGGCTTTTAAAAGATATAGCATCTGGAGTCTTAAAAGCGTAAAGATCAACAAGTAGGCATCGAGCTGGGAAACAACAAAGGCTATGTGCAAGAAGCACATCAGCCTGTGTGATCATGAGGTGTTGATGGGATCAGGTATCAGGCATCAGAAGACTCAGAACAATCAATCATATCAATGTGAATGAGGAGGGCCAGAATGGAGACCCAAAGCCCATCTATAGACAGGTAGATATCCCTGCAAAGAAGGGTCACAAGGAAGGGATGAGCCAGTCAGGGTGCTATTTAGCACTGATGAAACATACAACATTCCTCTAGTTCTTCTTTTTGGGCATCACTGCTCTCCGGTGGTGGGAATAGGAGGCCCAGCCCCACTGCTGGAATTGAACCTCCGTCCCAGTGGGCCGCAGTCCCGCGCACAACCACTACGCCACCGGGACTCAGCCCCACATTTCTCTAGTTCTTTAATGCTCCCTGCTCCCCACTATCATGTTCTTCCCAGTTTTACCTTACAAATATGACTAGACCTGAGTATATACAAAGAAGAACTCTTGACATATGGAACCCAGGACAGATACCCCTCCACCCCAGGAACAGTCATGAGAGAAGCAATACCATGAGGGTAAGGAGAAGGTGGGGAGAAAGGGTAAACCAATGTCTTACTCCTCCCACCCTCCACCACAAAGGGTGATGGACAGCAGAAACATGGGTGAAGGGAGATAGCTGATGGTATAAGATATGAAAATAATAATAATTTATAATTTATCAAGGGGTCATGAAGGAGGGAAGGTCAGGGAGGGAGTTACAAAAAGGAGGAGCTGATACCGAGGGCTCAAGTAGAAAGAAAGCATTTTGAAAAGGATGATGGCGGCATATGTAAAAATGTGCTCGATACAATAAAATGATTTATTAAAATTTTAAAAATCACATTATAGCTCGTCAAAAATATTTTAACCTATTACCTTTTCTATATTTTCTTTCACTTTCTTTTTTATAAAGTTTTCGGGGGCTCATATAACTCTTATCATAATCAGCGCATACATCTATTGTATGCAGTCCACATTTGTACATTTGTTGCCTTCATCATTCTCAAAACATCCACATTCTACTTAGTCTCTTGGTATCACCTCCTCATATTCCCGCCCCCTCACCAGAGTAGAACTTTCCCTTTGGAGTCCTGAGACTTCACATATTTATAGGACTAGGTAGCCTCATCTTTCTCCCACAGAGTGCCTGGTGGGTTCAAAACACTGTTGAAATGGTTAGTAGTTCAGTGCATAGCCCACTATGGGTTCCTAACCACGATGTTTGTGGCTCAAACTCCCTCGTCCCTCTGTGGGAGAAACAAGAGGCTATCTCACTCTTGTAAAGATTTGCAATCTTAGAAACACTATGGAACACTTCTACCCTGTCCTATAAGGTGCTATGAGTTGAAATCAATCCTTCAGAATTATGTTCCTCCCTCCCTCCCTGCCTTTCATCCTTTCTCCATTTGTAAGTGCCACTGTGGAGATGAAAACACATGGGCACTATGGAGACCTTTATCAACTCTCTCCATCTGAAATCATTATTATATAAAATTAAGTATTGCTACTGTGGTGATTCTTGAAGTATAAATAAGTAGAATTATCTTAATGACAATACTGGCAAGCCTGGTATCATGGGGTCATTCTGAAAATGTTCCTATACGCTGCAACACCCTCAGCCCACACTGAGTGCTTCCCCAGTCTCCTTCTGGTCTGGTAGAGCTTCCTGAGATGGGCTGGTATTTTGCTTCTTAAGCTTCCTGTCTCATCAAGACAGTTCTCTGTGTATTTGCCTTTTTATGACAACTTTTGGGGTAAATTAAGGATCTCTGGTGGCAATGTCGGGTAAGTTAACTACCAATTCGGTGGTTCAAACCCCCAGTCATTCTGTGGGAGGAAGATGAGACTGTCTGATCCCATAAAGATAGATCTCTTTGGGAAGCTCTATAGGGGTGCTCCGAATGGAAATAGGAGTTCTAGTGGTGCAATGGGTTACATGCTGAGCTGCTCACTGAAAAGTTAGCTCTTCAAAACCACAAGCTGCCCTTCTTGAGAAAGCTTGACTCCTTTAAGGCCTTCCAATGTCAGAAATCCACAGGGGTCCTTCTACTCTGTCCAGTGGGGTTGTTTTCAGTCAGAACCAACTCTATGACAATGGGGGTTGAGGTGACCTTTTGTTTCATTAAAGTTTACCTTTAAATTCTGGTATGTTTGTTAAAATGAATCATATGATTTGATAACTCCTAAATATAGTTCATTGGTACATAAGTAGCAGAACTTTATTTGGGGCAGTTACTGTGGAGAAAGGGATTAGTAGTTTGTATATGAGATGCACCTCAGATCTTCTCCAGTTGTTGCGGAGTCAACCCGGAGTCCTGGCAGCTTCTTGTGTGTCAGAGTCCGACTGTGCTCTGTAGGGCTTTCCAAGGCTGGTATTTTGGAAACAGATCTTGGAAGAAAGGTCTTGGTGGACAGGAACCAGCAATCATTCATTTTAACAGTCAAGCACATTGATAACAAATGGCAACCACCCAGGAACTGCAATACGCACTTCAAAGCTCACCACAAATTATGTGTCTAAAATGAATCTCTCCTGTTACGGAGTGAATTGTGTACAAAGTGTGTTGTCCATCCTAACCTCTACGCCTGTAGTTATAGTCCCATTTAGGAAGGCGTTGTCTTTGTTATATGAGGGAGGTCTTCAACAGGTTTGGGGAAAATGCCATTATCTTTTAATTCCATTTTCCCCATGAATTTTTTCAAGTCCCTTGGAATGACTAAAGCAGAATTAGTGTGGGATGAGTGTTGAGTTGATTTTTGTCAAAATATAAAGGGAGCAGAGTAGGCAAGCAGTGGTGGGGGAAGATGGATACTCAGTCAGAAGAAGAACTCCACAGAACCAAGCACCAGAAGAGCAAGAGGCTTATTCAGAGCAAGGGAAGGGTATTAGTCTGGGTTGACTAGATAGACAAATTCATAGATACACATGGGTAGAAGAAAAGGCTTTATATAAAAGAACAATTATCTACTGATAAAACACCCCAGCCTAGTCCAGATCAAGTCCACAAGTCCAATATTAGCCCATATATCTGATGGATATTGATCTATCTATAGATTTCTCTTCAGAGTTACGCAATACATGCAGTGGCACTGAATGCAGGAAGATCACGGGCCAGTTCATGGGCTCTGGGTTCCATCAGTGTAGCTTCATGTGGCTTGTCAACAAGAATGTTTCACAGAGAGAATGTGTGGCCCGCCTCCAGGGGAGGAAGACAGGTGTTCCCAGAATCCTCAGGAGAAAGTCATCCCCACACAGAGGCATGATTGGCTATGACCTGATTGGCAGGCTAGACTTTACCCCTTTGCTGAAGTTGACTGGAGATTGTGTAACTGCCAGAGGAATGGATGGAGAGGGGGAGGGAGGGAAGATGGGAGGGAGGGGAGGGAGAGAGAGAGAGAGAGAGAGAGAGAGAGAGAGAGAGACTATCCTTAGAGTCAGGATCCTGAATTAGAAATCTAGTTTCTTAAACTGTGAGAAAATAAACATCAGTTTGATAAAGCCGTCCACTTGTGATAGTTCCGTGACAGCAACTCTGGATTACTAAAACACACTATTTAGAAATTAATGGCTTCCAAATGTATAGTAGACCATTGTTTTACCCAAATGGTATATCTTAACCACCATCCACGGTCTGTATGAAAGAGGAAACGGCAGACCACACTTTCAGACTTCTTGGTGTACAAAGGTCTTGAGTACTCAGTGGAGGTTGATAGACTTTTTCATATTCAGAGACTTAGTTGTGTTTGGTGGAGTCAGGCCATGCCATGAGGGACAGTGAGAACCAGAGTGTAAGGAGTCAGGGAGGGCACAGAGAGGTAGGAGAATTGGTTGAATAACTCTGATATCACTGAGGAAAAAAACATTATGTGTCTTATTTCAGATTTTCCCCAGCCTCAGAACTATAATAAAAATTTGAGTTACATAGGCACTTCAGTCAAATTATTTTGTAGCCAGGTTGAAAATGACAGAACAGAATGAGTTTGCTTCTCGTCAAGTACATCCTTTCATATATTTCCAGGCAATGCTCCAATGAAGCTGTATTTGAATGGAAAAATGAACTCTTTCTTATGAGTCTCATGATAAAAATGACAATGAAAGATTGAGACAATTGGTCATTACTTATATGAATACCTTCCCAAATCAGTACTTTCCAAAGGAGTGAACTACAGTTCTTTGTGGCCTACCCCATAGGTAATGGTGGACTTCCCCACAGGGCTCACTGATTGTCTTTGGCTTCTGCAGGAAGGTGTGACACGTAGTTTGCTGAATTCATGGGCCCCTGTCAATTCAAAAGCTCAAGATTTTGAGCTAAACCTGGTCTTTTGGGTCTGTGGATTGTGTCCTCTGCGCAAAAATGTTGACCTCGATTTCTAATTTTTTTTTAAAAGTCTTTGAAAAACTCTTTGGACATCGAAACAGCTCTATAAAATAACATTTTGGTGCTTTAAAGTATGAACTAATCAGAAACACATGATTTCAGCTTCCCATAAATTACAAAGGGTTTTGCCTGAGAGAAAAATGCATGGCAAAACACACAAGCAGTTTAAGGCGCAAATCTGGTTGCACAAGTAGGTCAAGGATTGAGGAAGGTGACATACAAATTTGCATTTATGTTATGCAGAGAGGGCTGTGCAAGCGCTAGTTCACATTTATGGGGGAATATGACGTTAGTAAAGGTGTTCTAGAGTGAAGGGATCTGGTCCTTGGTTTTGTCTTCCTTCAGTGGAAGCCTGGAATATCTAGTAGCAATTTTTGTTTGGAATATTTGGAGAGAAAATAAGACTGCGTTATGAACGATCTCAAGAGTAGAATTAATTAAGAAAATGAATTTTGAAGACCTCCCCAATAATTGGCCTTGCCAATTAACCCGTGGTTTGCTAATGCTCACCTGTAATCATGGGCAAATAAGGGAGACTTTTTTTCTAATCTCGGCCTAGGGGAGCAGGACTTCTGCATGGTGTCAAAGAATGTGAAAGCCCTGCCAAGGATTTAGCTATTCTGCATTTGACGTTCTTGGCATTGCAGGGTGAACTCTTAGTGAAGAACGCTTGTGTGAAGCTTGATGCCTGATGGGAGGATCATAGCGGGCAAATTGGTAGAGTCCAGATGAGTCTGGCTCTCCTCTGTGGAATAGTGTGTGCTTGTCTTGCTCTTGGGTGGTGAGATTTGTTAGAAATTTCCTGGAATCTTCTTAGTTCCTTTGAAAAGTTCCTCTGCAAAGGAGTAAAGCTTAATTATTGAGTATGGTGTGCATTGTACGTTTTAAATATGCCTGGTTAGTCATTTTAAAGAAGGCTTATTACCTTGATTTCACATGCAAGGAAGCAGAGATTTGGAGAGGTTGAGGTGGTTTACCCAAGATTAACAAAGCATAGCATTTCCCCATAGACACTGAGCAATCTTATCCAACTGGCCACTTATTTGGCTGGGTTACTTTATGGGTTGTCAGGTTTGCAAGATCCCCTAAAGATAGATTTTCTTTGCTTTGATCTTGCTTTCTCTTCCAAGGTTGACAGCTGGAATAGGGACTCTGTACAAAGAAGATGCTGAAGATCACTCCTCTGTCTTAACTTTACAAAGATATCCAGAGGCACTCGGGCCTTAAAAAATACTTTCCTTTGTCATGTGAGCCCTGGGATTGGTAGAAGGGCATGAAGAACTTCAGGAAGTTGAGCTTGTAATCAGATTATCCCACCTTGCTATAGTGCTCAAGTCATCCATAGACTTGTGTATGACATCAGGAATCACATGAGATCCCTTCCAGGAATTGGATAATGTATACTCATGTATAAGCTGAGTTTTCCAGCACATTTTTGATGCAGTTTTTTTTGTGGTATAATAGGTGCCTTTCCTGTTATCTGGGTTTGCTTATACTCGAATATATTTGGTAAAGAAAAGAAAGTAAAAAAATTAATTAAAGCACTCAATATTTATACATTTTTACACTTGGAATATGAGCTATTATTAAGTAGAAAGTTACTCCCTGGCATCCCCTCAAGACTCCCCACCCCCACCCCTCCGCCGCCAGTGGTCACCAGTGGGAGAGAAAGATGTCACAGTCTGCTTTTATAAAGACCACAACCTTGGAAATTCTCTGGGTAGTTCTGCCTTTGGTCTATGTGTTCACCATGAATTGGAACGGACTCCATGGTAGTGGGCTCTGGGGGAGCTGTCAGGCAAGTGTTGAACTGCTAACCACAAAGTTGGCTGTTCAAACCTGCCAGCTGCTGTGAGGAAGAAAGGTGAGGCTTGCTGCTGCTTTGCTTTAAAAATTTACAGTCTTGGAAACCATTTGTGGGGTTATTATGATTATGAGTGAGGTTTTGAGTTTGGTTTCTGGGAATTCAAAGATGGTATGCTGAGAGCACCAAATTTTCTAACCTGCCTGTTCTCTGAGAAAGTCAATCCATCCTCCCTTTCTTCTTGTGCAGAGTGTGTTGTGTGTGTCGTGAGAGCGGCCTGTCAGTCTGTGTTCCAGGAGGGAACTCCTGGTGAAGTCATCCACTTGGTATGTGGCTGTTTGGGCAACAAGCAATGGTCTTTCTCACTCCCATGAAAGCTAGAATTTCAATTGGTTATTGACTTTCTCTAAACAAAGCAAGACAAAAGCAAAGCCAAACACCACTCATCGGTCTGTGCATCCTACTTTGGTGGCTTACATGTTTCTGTGATGTCATACTCTGTGTCATTGATTGTTCAATTGCCAGCAGGTTCATCCATGATGAATAAGGTTCCGGGAATGCATAGAATAAGGTGGAATAGGAAAAAAGGCTTGCCGACCTCTTTCTAAAGATTAGCCCATGAGAGCCCTGAGGAGCCTATAGAACATTATCTACCCGAGTGCTGCTGGAGCTACATGGAGTACTATGCAGAAAGATGAGTCCCCTTGGTTGGAAGGCTCTCAAAATACAGTGTCTACAAGGATTGAGCTTGAGCATGCCAGTGAAGACAAAGGGATCCAGAACCAGTCAACGGTTCATTTGGCCTTGATGGCTGCTAATAGCAACCACTAACCTAAAGGCGGTTTGTTGGTGGACTTACTGAATGATGACAGTTCTGGTCACAGTCAGAGTTTCCCTGGATCCCACAGTAAGGATGACTTAGGAGCTCCGGTAGTATAGTGGTTATGTACAGGGCGGCTAACCAAAAGGTCAGCAGTTCTAAATCATGTTTCTTTTCTCAGCAGAAAGATAAGACTTTCAACATCTGTAAAGAGTTAGCGTCTGGGAAATTTCCAGGGGCAATTCTACTCATTCCTGTAGGATTGCTGCGAGTCAGAATTGATTCAAGGCAGTGAGCTTGGTTTGAGCACTGGTCATCTCTGTCATGCTGGTGGTGTCAAGAGGATGGTGAGAGGAAAGCTCTGTGACATGTGCAACGGCTATCACATAGATTTTCTATCATAGATTTTCTATCACCCCTACATGTGATATACTGGTGACATTTGAAAGTGATGACTTCTATTTAACTTAGAAGCATTGGATTTTAGTAATTTCTAGATATATAGGGTAGATGGTTAAGGCTAATGTGTTAGTGAGGGTGAACTAGAGAAACTAATCTAGGGAGACTCTCCTGTGTGCATAGGAAAGAACTTTATATACATAGCAACTATATGTTAAGAAAACATCC
The DNA here is from genome assembly GCA_004026705.1 of Nesogale talazaci. NCBI lineage: Eukaryota > Metazoa > Chordata > Mammalia > Afrosoricida > Tenrecidae > Nesogale > Nesogale talazaci. The sequence goes on from PVJH01012432.1 coordinate 25,934, forward strand.
CAGCCTAGTTTCCAGATCAAGTCCATATGTCCAATATTAGTCCATATGTCTGATACCAATTTATAAAGTCATGAGTCTTCAGAGTCATGAAACACATGCAATGACACCAAATGCAGGAAGATCACAGGCCAGTGCGTGGGAAGGCTTGTGGATCCGGTGGCATCGTAAGCATCTCATCTCTGGCAGAAGTCTCCATGTGGCTTCCCCAGTTCCCAGGGCGTGAGATCTATCAGCAAGCATAGTGCCATATGTCCTGTCAGTAGAGCATCTCAGGGAGTGAGCCGAGAATGTCTTTTGTCTCCAAGGAGGAAATACAAGAATTCCCAGAATCCTCAGGGGAAGGCTATACAATGATTGACAGGCTAGAGTCTACTCCTTCACTTGTAATCCTCTCAAATTGACAACAGATTATGTAACTAATTTTGTCAAAAAAGTTTTTTGTTTTTCTTTTTTCCCATGAGCAGACAAAGCTGTTGCTTTGTTTCAAAAATAAAATAATTTTGAAGGAAGTCTTCGTGACTCAAACCAAAAATATTTCAAAGCTTACGTTCAAACCCAGGTCTTCAGTTCTAGTTCCAACAAGCAAGGGTAGACGAAAGTAAAATAAAAACAGAAACAACAAACAAACACAGTGGTTCGTGAGTGGTGGAGCTTTTGGAACAGTTTATTGTGGTTTATGTGAAAGTTTCCAAGGCAAATTGATTTCTCACTCAAGTACTTCTGCATAGGTTGTTTTGTGACTTTGATTTTAATCATTTCTAGGTACCGGCAATCTCCCCACTTCCACTTGGGCTTCCTGTTTCCATTCATCATTCTTTCCTGACTTCTGAATCTTGCCTTTTGGGGATAATGCAGTCATTTGGGCCTCATATAGTTGATTGTTCTGAGTGTGATCAATTTTGTAAGCTGATATTTTTGAACCTTCTGTTGCCTTGAAATTGAACCAGATGATCTACTTTATCTTACTTCATTAATTTCCCAAGATATACCATTAAGGAGTCCTGCCACAATGGCATAGGAGCCTATGTGCTAGTTGATAACCACAAAGTCCGTAGTTCAAAATCACCACTGTTCCGCAGGGGAAAGGTGAGGCTGCCGGCTCTTATACATAAGGACAGTGTCAGTAACTGACACAGACAGGGTCACAGAGTCAGAACTGACTCAACAGCAGTAAGTTTGGGTTTTGGGATTTGAGGTAGGAGAGTCTCACAGGGATAGCTAAGGAAAGATTTTCTGAGGAAGAACTGATTAATTCGAGACCCAAGAAGTTGTTCAGATGAGGTGAAGGGCTAGAGAACAGTGTCATTCTGTAGACTCTGGGGCTTGGGGGTGTGTCTGTCTTGTGGGAATAAGTCCTAGATAGCTGGGACACAGAGAAGGCACAACAGGAGGCAGGGAACCAGTGGGGACCAGGCTGTGGAACATTCTGTACGTTGCTTATAGATGAAGATTGCTTCCTAATAGCAGAGGTGGATTGTGTAAGGGAGTGTTTTTGTTTGTTTTGGTAAAGGATAGACAGCACAGCACTAGCCAATTCACTATTAATAGTTCCTAGCATAATTAACTTCCCAATACAATTCCAGTTCAGGCCTCAAGATTCTATCTGATACCTACATAACAATCAGAATCTTTGCAATGATGGCCCTTTGAACTGGGCAACCTCTGGTTTTGAGGTCAGTTGTATGTATACATTCACAGTATCAGGATTTGAAAAGGGAAGCTCAAAAGTCATCTAGTTCCACAATCTATTTGATAGTAACTTTATAATATTTGGGTGTGTAGGAATTCATTAAAATTTGTAAATGAAGACAGGTTGAGGGAAAATGATGGGTTATATAAGTCATAGAAAATACATGACTCTCTTTCCCCCTCCCTTTGGGCTATATATTTTTTCTATCCCAAGTCCCTTAAGTTCTAATATCTTAAAAAAAATCGTTTTAGTGGGGGCTTATACAACTTATATCACAATCCAAGCATCCGCCCATTGTGTGTCAAGCACATATGTACATTTGTTGCCCTCATCATTCTCAAAACATTTTCTTTCTACTTAAGCTCTTGGTATCAGCTCCTCATTTTCCCCTCCATCCCTGCTCCCCCTTTTCTCATGAACTCTTGGTAATTTATAAGTTATTATTATTTTGTCATATCTTATAATGTTTCCTCTTTTCTGTTGTCCATTCCCCAGAGAGGAGGTTATATACAGATCCTTATAATAGGTTTCTTCTTTCTACCCTACCTTCCCTCCACCCTCCTAGTATATCATCATGGTCCTGATGGGATCATCTGTCCTGGATTCATGTTTCCATTTCTTATCTGTGCCAGTGTACATCCTCTGGTCTAACTGGATTTGTATGATAGATGTGGGTTCATGATAGTGGGAGGGAGGAAGCATTTAAGAACTAAAGGAAAGTTGCATATTTAATCGTTGCTACACTGTACTCTGACTGATGGGTCTTTTCCCCATGACCTTTCTGTAAGGGGATGTCACTTCACCTACAGATGGACTTTGGGTCACCAATCTTTACTCCCCCTCATTTATAATGATGTAATTTTTAGTTCTTTGATGTCTGATACCTGATTCCTTTGACACCTCTTGGTCATGCAGGCTGGTGTGCTTCTTCCATGTGGGCTTTGTTGGGTCTCAGCTAGATAGCTAATAAGGCCTCTGTGTGCGCCTGCTCTTTTCCTGAGGATTCTGGGAACTCTGATATTCCTTGTTGGAGGCAGGAGACATTCTCTTTCTCTGTCTGTTCCTTGAGAGATATTGTAGCTGACAGACACATGGAACTATGCTAATGTCCTAACCTGAAGGAGCCACATGAAGACCCCTGCCAGAGATGAGATGCTTACAATGCCACTGGATCCACAAGACTTCTCACCCACTGTCCTGGACTCTTCCTGGATTGGGCATCATTGCTTGTGTCTCATGAGTCTAAAGAGGACTTTATAGATTGGTATCAAACATATGGGCTAGTATCAGACCTATGGACTTGTTCTGGATTGGGATGCTTTCTTAATATACAATTACTCTTTGATATAAAGTTCTCTCTTATGCACATATGTGTTGATGGATTTGTTTCTCTGGTCAACCCAGCCTAACACAGTGTCCCACCCTGTGCCACCTTCATGATCAAGGATATGCTCTGACCATTGGGATGCTAAATTTATTTAGATCTAGTTGTTCCACATTATTCTTTATTCTTTTGCACAAACACATTATGATATACTCATTTCTGATTTTTATCCAAATGAGTCAAGGTGTTTCTAAATTGCTTCCATGCTTTCTGTATTAAAGTGTTACAAATTATATTCTTATATATGTCACATAAAGAGGAAGCAACAAGGAGGAAATTCCTCACTGAAATGGATTGGCTGCATCCCTGGGCAAAGGCATAGGAACAATTGTGAGGATGGTACAGGACCTTGTAGTGTTTTGTTCTGTCATGCATAGGGTCGCTGTGGGTCAGAGTCGATGACTAACAACAGCTACATATGTCACATGAACTGTTGAGGTTTAGATAATGGGGATCTTCACTATCCTTAGATATTACCACAGTCATTGCTCTTCAATATGATTTTACCAACCAATGATCTCACTCACCTCCCAAGAGATGATGACTTCTCACTGTCCTATGTTCTAGCCCTTATGACTTTACCTTGTTACTTACATCATGGGAGAACCATAGTATTTTGTTTTATTTCCCCAATGCTGATAAAGTGAAACCTCTATTCATATATTCATTGACAATTTAGATTTCTTGTTCTATGGATTTTTTTTTTTGCTAATACCTTTGGCTGATAATGGATTTGAGCCAGTGGCCTGCTTACCAATCCTGGTAATCCTTAGCCTCTGCAGCCTTTGGTCGGCGGCCTGTCACCTTCCTGACTGACTTTTACATTTTCTGATGCTATCCTTTTAGCAATTTGTATTATAAATACCTTTTCTTGGTTTTTAAAATAGCAGACCAACAAAGCAGAGTGTATGGAAAGGCATTTTGGAACATCAGAAGAGCTGACATTTTGTTCTATTTGATCTCAGAGTAGCCATTTAAATTTCTTGGACTTTACCTTTAAAGTATAAAGTTAATCTGGAAATTTCCCAAAGTCTCTTTCAGATGAACAATTTGATTACAGTTAAAGAAAATAAATAGAAAAGAAAGTCCTACCCAGTTTAGCAAAACGTGTGAGTGCCAGAATATTTGAAGATAGGCCACACTTTGGTTATTTTTTAGAACTTAAACAATTGAAACTGCTAATAAAGTTGAAAATCATGCCACACTTTTCACCAAACTTTCATATGCATAAGTTATTTCATTAAGCTTGACTTGCTGCGTCTTAGAACACTAATTTATTTTAAAAATTAAAAAAAATTATTTAATTTACACAAGCAGCATTTATTTTTGTGAAAGAAAAGAAATTTATGTTATCCTAACAGCATTTATTTTTGTAGCAAATCTCATCATAGGGAGTGACTAAAATATGACAGTCAAATTACTGAGAATCATGGCCAACCAAGTTGACACATAATCCTAACTATCACAATGACTATTCATGTAATTCTATGACAGGGTCTCAAGTTCACTTTCCAGCCTTAAATTATGTCTAATTACTCACATTCATATCTCTGGGTCTTTGTTTTGTTCTGTTTTGTAGCATTTTGTTCCCTTGATCTTTCCTCTGATCATCTGTTGAAATCTTTATTTAGCCCACAGACTTAATATTCTTTCAATCCACCCGCTTTTGGTACCCTAAAAAACCAGCAATGATGTCACAGTTTTAGAATTTTTATAAAGATACTGTATTCAATTATTGCAACTGCAGTCTTTGTTTTATTTCATTAATCTTGTTAGACTTGAGTATGTTCATTTGTATAATTAAGAGTGTGTGACTCATGAAAGTCAAGATAGATAACGCTTCAGAAACAATAATGAGAGTAATGATTTCCTGAGGCTAGAGGAGGAGAGGGAGGAGAAAAGGGAGAGGAGAGCAGATAGCAATGATGACAGTATAACCCCCACTTGAGGGGAAAGAATAACAAGATTGGGAAAATATATAATAATAAGGGTTCCTGGGATGGGGAGGTGGGGCTGGAGAGAGGATAAAGAAGAGCTGATATCAAAGAGTTCAAGAAGAAGAAAAATGTTTTGAAACTGATGGTGGTAGCAATTGTAAAATTGTGCTTGATCTAACTGAATTATGGATTGTTAAATGATCTGTAAGGGCTCCCAATAAAAAACAAAAATTTTTGAAAAACCCAAACATACTATTCCATTTTATGTATAGACTAGAATTTATCCATTACTCCACAGATAGGGCATTTTTTTTGTTTTGTTTTCATCATTTTGCTACTGTGGGTAACACTGTGAAAAACTTGAATGATCATATTATCATTCCCTGCTTTGTTTTTTATTTCTTTGGCGGTGGGCTCTGAGGAAAGAGGTTGCTGGGTCATACGGTATACAAATCCACACCTATTTAAGGAAGCCCCATACTGCTTTTCACAGTGCCTGTATGATCCTGAAATCCCACCAGCAATATACAAGGGTTCCAATTTCTCCACATAGTCTCCAGAATTTATTATTTCTTAAAAACATTTTTTTAATCTGTGCTGGTGTGAGGTGGTATCTCTTTGTTTTTTTTTAAAGAGCCTATGATTTCTGTAACATTCCAGAGCCTTATTACAATCTTTATTGGATTTTGCAAGAGTAGAAAGCCTTATCTTTTCCATGAAGTGGGCCTAGTGATTTTGAACTGCTAACCTTCCAGTTAGCAGCCCAACCCTTTACCCCTACACCAACAGGGTTTCCTCTTTATTGTATTTTTTTAGGATTACATTTATGTGCAACTGTTACCCATTTACTTCACTAAATGGTGCTTCACTGGTGCTTTCCTTGAGGTGACAGGGCATATTTTAGTCTATGTCATTTCCATTGCACCTAATTGCCTGACAGACAGTCAATCAGCAGTGATTTACAAGGACTGAAGACCTGAATAAATGAATTCATAAGTAAGGTTCCAATTTGTACCTTATGTACTTTTCAAAAACAATACTTTGCAGCTACATTTTATTTGAATATGGTCATTGATAGAAATTAAGGCTTATATCCAGTCATTCAAATAGAAAGTCCCATTTATAATGGAGAAATTACAGAAAAAATGAAATTTATGTCCCATTTAATATTACTTGCACCTAGAACACAACAGGCATTTTGGATCATAAAAAGACTATTGTTCAAAACATTTTTATTTAATATAAGCATGTGTTTATTAAATGTTTAAACATGTTTCTGTAATCAATGAATGGCTTCAGACACATTTTCCCAGTGTTATAACAATATCATTAAGCTATTAAAGAAAAGTAATATATTTGAGCACAAAACTATTATATTTTTAACAAAACTCACATGGACACCTTCCCAAGTCATTGAGGCTTGGAAGTCAGTTTGTGGGAACACCAGTCCATGAAAAGCAGCAGTTTTTTGTTGTTTGCTTTTTAAAATCATTTTATTGGGGGCTCATATAACTCTTTTCACAATCAATACAACCATCCATTGTATGTTAAGCCCATTGGTATATTTGTTGCCCTCATCATTTTCAAAACATTTGCTTTCTACTTGAGTCCTTGGTATCAGCTCCTCATTTTGCCCTCCCTCTCACATACCCTTAATAATTTATACATTATTTATTATTTTGGTATATCTTACACTGTCCAATGTCTCCTTTCACCCTCTTTTCTGTTGTCCATCCCCCAAGGAAGAGTTCATATGTAGATTCTTATAATCAATCCCCCCTTTCTACTGCACCTTCCTTCCACCCTCCTGGTATCACCACTCTCACCACTGGCCCTGAGGGATTCATCTGTCCTGGATTCCTTGTGTTTCCAGTTCCTATATGTACCAGTGTACATCCTCTGGTCTAGCTGGATTTTTAAGGTAGAATTGGGATCATGATAGTGTAGGGGGATCTGGGGAGGAAGCATTAAAGGGCTAGAGGAAAGTTGTATGTTTCATCACTGCTACACTCTGCCCAGACAGGCTCATCTCTCTGAGACCCTTCTGTAAGGGGATGTTCAGTTGCCTTCAGATGGGCTTTGGGTTCCCAATCCACATTTTCTCTCATTCAAAATGATAGGACGTTTTTTGTTCTTTGATGCCTAATCCATTTGACACCTCGTGGTCACACAGGCTGGTGTGCTTCTTCCATGTGGGCTTTGTTGCTTCTCAGCTAGGTGGCCGCATATTTACCTTCAAGTCTTCAAGACCCCAGACACTAAATCTTTTGATAGCCGGGCACCATCAGCTTTCTTCTCCACATTTGCTTATGCACACATTTGTTGTCAGCAATTATGTTTGAAAGGTGAGCATGATGAAAACCAGTTTAATAGAGCAAAGTGTTCTTGCATTGAGGGAGTGCTTGAGTGGAGGCCCGATGTCCACCTTAATACGAAACCTTAATACTACCTCTAAACACATGTAGACCTATTTCCACATTGTTATATGAAAATATATTTACATATGTGCATACCAGTATATAGATCTCTATAAATGTCCTTTGCCTCCTAGTTCTGTCCTCTATTTTCTTTCCTCTTGTCCCACTATCATACTCAACCTTCATTTGGGTTTCAGTATTTTCTCTCAGCTACATTGCCCTTGATCAAACCCTCCCAGGCCTCCTACACCTCCCTCGCCATCATTTCTGGATCACTTGTTATTTCCTTACCCCTGGGTTGGTCAACACCATCTCCTTTTCACCACCTCCCCCTCTCTCATGTCACCCTGGAACCATTGGTCCCATTGTTTTTTTTTTCTCCAGACTATTCATTCAGCCTATCTTATCTAGACAGACCTGCAGAGATAATAACACACACACACACACACACACACACACACAGGCAAAGACAAAGCAAAACAAAGTGACAAAAGAAAGCAACAGGATGACAACAACAACAACAACAAACCCAATGACAAAAGAAGGAAAAACTTGTAAATAGTTCAAGGTCTGTTTGTTGACTTCTAGGAGTGTCTTCCAGTTGAGTCCAATGAAGTTCTGTGCCCAGGCACCAAAATTGAGCCTTGGCACTCCTTCAGGACCTCCTGTTCTACTCCCCCCACTGCTGCAGCACATCCTTAGTATTTTGGCTCAGTGTAGTGGGGTCAGACCAGACTCAAGCCTGACACTGGGTCTGTAGTGTTGTCCCTTGTAGGGCCAGGGGTCAGCGAGGGACACAGTGTCTCATAGTGGAGCTGGCCATATGGTCCTCTCTGTGCATTGTTTATTCTGAGTGGGGATACTGTCTTCAAGACTTGGTGGGCCAGGATGTGCTCCACTCTCTCTTCACCCCTCTTCATGTTCTCTCAGGTGGTCTGATCAGACAAATCCTTCTCCCTGAGTGTCAGCTTCAGTGGTGTCCTCTAAAGTAAAATCTTCTCGGGGGAGGGCTGGATGTCCACTTGGTTGGGATTGCTGCCAGACCCTCAGACCCTCCACTGGCTCACCGCTTCATGCCAACATGCTGCATTCACTTCACATCCTGGAGCACTGGGTTGAAGTCTGGTCCCTCTTTCCCTGTGGAGACATAAACAGCACCCTCCCCTTGGGTGGGTTTGTGCCCTGTTCCCCCACTACACATTTTTTATCTCTTTTTCTTTTTCTTCTCTCGCCCCTCTCTTTTAGTTGGTTAACATATGTTTTCCTGGATTTTTTCTGGTCCCTGCCATACTTGGACCTCACCCCAGGAATGTTTGTATGTAGTAGCTTTTTCCCTAGGCCTCTTTTGCATTTTCTGTTTTTAATAAGCTTACCTCAGCGGACTCATTTTGTACTTGTCCTTTTATGCTTGGCTTACTTCACTTAGCATACTTTCCTCCGGTTCTTCCCATGCAGCGATATGCTTCATGCGTTCATCACTGCTTTCCAGTGATAGGTAGTTCAAAACATTTTAATAAAAGCTCCTAAAGCCAGCTTGGGAATGACAGAAGGAAATTTAATTACTTTTAAACTAAATCTAATTTTTAACAACAACCAAAAAATGGTGCTGTCTACCTGGATCACACATCTTGATCACACATAAAGATTTCCTTTGAATGACATTTGGATGTTCCCCCCGACAGACTTTGCTGCTATTAAAGATGCAAAGAATGTGCTGCAGGCTTTGAAAGCAAACCCAGAGGAGAGGAGGTGCTGGCAGGGCTCATGCAGCACTTTGTGATAAGTCTGTGAAGTCCCAGGTCAAGTCCTTGGAAGGCCCTGTTCTTTCCAAGTGGGCCATCTGACATATTTATGAAGACATCACATTTTAAAACTTTATTTCATTATTTTAAAAATCATTTTACTGGAGGCTCTTACAGCTGTTATCACCATCTACACATCCATTTTGTCAAGCACATTTGTACGTCTGTTGCCATCATCATTCGCTAAACATTTTCTTTCTATTTGATCCCTTGTGCCCTCCGTCCCCACTCCCCCCTACCCTATGGACCCTTGATAATTTATACATTATTATTTTGTCACGTCTTACACTGTCCAATGTCTCCCTTCACCTACTTAGTTGTTGTCTGTCCCCCAGGGAGGGGGTTATATGTAGATCCTCATGATCAGTTCTCCCTTTCTACCCCAACTTCCCTTCACCCTCCTGGTATCACCACTCTCACCACTGGCCCTGACGGATTCATCAATCCTGGACTCCCTGTGTTTCCAGTTCCTATCGCTACCAGTGTACATCCTCTGGTCTAGCCAGATTTTTAAGGTAGAATTGGGATCATGATAGTGGAAGGAGAGGAAGCATTAAAGAACCAGAGAAAAGTTGTATGTTTCATCATTGCTACACCACACCCATACTGGCTTATCTCCTCCCTGTGACTCTTCTGTAAGAGGATGTCCAGTTGCCTACAGATGGGTTTTGGGTCTCCACTCTGCACTCCCCCACATTCACAACGATAGGATTTTTTGTTCTTTGATGCCTGATAACTGATCCCTTTGACACCTTGTGAGCACACAGGCTGGTGTGCTTCATCCATGTGAGTTTTGTTGCTTCTCAGATAGATGGTCACTTATTTATCTTCAAGTCTTTAAGACCCCAGACACTATCTTTTGATAGCTGGACACCATCAGATTTTTTTAACACGTTTGCTTATGTACCTACTTTGTCTTTAGCAATAGTGTCCAGAAGGTGAGCATCATGACAATCAGTTTAATAGAACAAAGTGCTCTTGCATTGAGGGGGTACTTGAGTGGAAGCCCAGTGTCCATTTGCTGCCTTAATACTAAACCGATAAATATGGGCACATAGATCTATTTTCCCATAATAATATAAAATATGTTTACATATGTACATGCCTATATTTAGACCTCTATAAATGTCTTTGGTCCCCAGTTCTTTCCTCTGTTTCCTTTTACTTTCCTCTTGTCTCACTATCATGCTGAGCCTTCATTGGGGTTTCAATAATTCCTCTTAGTTACATTGCCCTTGATCAAGCCCTCTCAGGTCTCCTACACCCTCCTTGCTACTGATTTTGGATCATCTGTTATTCCCTTGTTTGTTAACCTGGGTCCCTGGGTTTGTTAACCCCTGCTTCCTTTCCCCCACCTTCCCCTCTACCATGTCACTCCAGAACCGTCAGACCAGTTGTTTTCTCCTCCAGACTGTTTATCCTGCCTATCTTTTTAGATTCTATTTCTGTGTTTTCAGTTCTTTTCCATTAGTCTGAGCATCTATCATCATACTAGTACCGCACTGTTTTGACCACTGTGACTATATAATAGGTGCTAAAGCCAGGCAAAGCAAGCCCTTCCACTCTGTCCTTCTTGAGGAGCTCTCTGCTAATTCTGGGCTTCGTCCTTCTCCATATGAAATTGTTAATCAGTTTTTCAATTTACTTGAATAAGAATGAGGGTAATTGCATCAGGATTGCATTGAACTTATGTAGTAACGGGGGGCAGGGGGGAGGGCGGGGGGCAGAACTGACATCTTTAGTATACCGAGTCTTCTAATCCACCAACATGGAATATCCTTCCATTTGTTGATACACTCTTGGTTTCTTGTATTCTTGTTCTGTAGTTTTCCTTATATAATCTGTTGTTCTTTTAGTCAGGTATATCCCTACATATTTCAATTTGTGCTTGGCTATTGTGAAGGGTACCACCTTTCAGAGCTCCTCTTCTTATTTGATGTGTGTATCAGTCTCACAGACTGCTGTTTGTTGATATTGTATCTTCCTACTCTGCCACTATATTCTATTGCTTCCAGTACCTCCTTTGTGGAGCTTTTGAGGTTTTCCCTATATGAAATCATATCAGCTGCAAATAATGATAGTTTCACCCCTTCCCCAGGCAAATACCTTTGATGTCTTTTCTATGACTTATCCTTTTTTGCTAAAACCTCCAGTATGATGCTAAATAAGAGTGGGTATAAGGGGCATCCTTGCCTGGTCCCCTTTTTCAGTGGACTGTTTTATTCTTTACTCCACTGGTTTTTTAATCTATAGCTTGTATTATCTTGAGGAATTATCCTTCCGGCCCTATCTTCTTGAATGTCTTAAATAGGAATTGGTGTTGGATGTTGTTGAATGCTTTTCCCGCATCTATCAATATTATCATGTGGTTCTCATCATTTTTCATGTCAGTGTGGTGAATGATACTAGTGGTCTTTCATATGTTGAACCATCCCTACATCCCTGATATGAATCCCACTTGGTCATGATGAATTATTTGTTTTATCTACTTTTGTATTCTATTGACCAGTATTTTGTTAAGGATCTTTGCATTGATGTTCATTAAGGATATTGATCTGTAGTTCTTGATTCTTGTGGTTTCCTTGTCCAGTTTTGATATTAGAGTTAAACTAGCTTCATAGAAGGAGTTTGGGAGTTTGCTGTATTTTTCTATGTTCTGGAAGAGATTGTGTACGATTGTTGTCAGTTATGCAGTTCTTCTCTGAATGCTTGGTAGAATTCTGTGAAGTCATCTGGTGCAGGGGATTTTTTTGTTGGTAATTCCTTGATAACCTTGTCTATTTCTTCTATTGCTATGGGTCTGTTGAGATTGTTGAAGTCTATCGGACATAGTCTAGGGAGGGATTGTTTTTCTCCAAGAATTTTCCCATGTCTTCCAAGTTGTTGAATTTATTGGAGTACAGGTCTTTGTAGTACTGTGTAGTTTTTATTTCGATTTCTTTAGGGTCTGTTGTAATGTCTCCTCTTTCCTCCATCAATCTTGCTATTGAAATTTGTTCGCTCCTGTCATTTCTGTTTATCCTTTCAAAGAATCAACTTTTAACAGCAGTAATTTTTTGCAGTTTTCTTATTTTCCCTCTCCTGCATTTCAGCCCTGATTTTTATTATTCTTTTATTTTGCTATTAGTAAAATTGTCCTGTTGACTCTGTTTTAGTTGCTGTAAATTTTGTATCAGCATATCAAGCATAAGTCTCTATTCCTTTTTCATGTGTGCATGTATTGCTATGAAGCTTCCTCTCATAACTACCCTTGCTGTGTCCTATAAATTTTGGTGGGTCATGTTTTCACTTTCATTGGCTTCTAGAAATTTCCTAATTTCATCTCTGATCTGGGCCAGTACACATTCATTTTGCAATAGAGAGTTATTCATCCTCCAATTGCTTGTTCTTGTTTTCTTCATTTTGTTGATTTCCAGCCTTGTGACACAGTGGCCAGAGAGAGAAAGGGGTCTGTATGATATCAATGTACTTAAATTTATGCTGATTCACCTTATGCCCCAGCATGTGGTCTATCTTTGAATATGTGCCATATGGACTTGAAAAGAATGCCCTTCCCCCTTCACCCCCCCTTTGTATTTGGATGAAGAGCTCCATAAATATCTATCAGGTCAAATTGTAGTGTTTAGATCTCTAGCCTCCCTGTTGAGATTCTTTGCCTGTGATCTATCTTTCTCAGGAGCAGTAAATTGAAGTCACCTAGTATAATTGTTGAGGCTGTGGCTTCCTTCATCTTTTGGAGAGTTTGGTTGATGCATTCAGTGGTTCTTTTGCTTGGGTTTGTATTGCATTATTTTAGAGGAGCCAGGTGCTATTTTCCAAGGAATTGAAGAGCACTGGCTCTCTCTGGGTGACTCATAGGAATGCTTTTTTGAACTGCCTGCAGCTAATTTTACTATGGAATTGGCTTACCACTTTATCCTTCTGTGGCTTCGTTCTATCCCCAGTCAACCAGTATTCTGTTATTTGGAAGGCAAGTTGGATGGTCCTCTCAGGGGACTCTGGTTGGGTGGTTGTCGATCCATGAGCCTGGTGCTGTACTGGGTGATCTCACAAAAAGCCATGATGGTGTGACCCATAGCAGCTTGGGGCACTGCAGAGGGTGTCTGCTGCAATTGGAGTGTCACAGAAGACTGGTGGGTTACCCACTTTGATGTAGTGCACTAAGAATGGTGGGTGGAATTTCCCTGCTCAGGTAGATCACTGAGGAGGTTGGACACAGGCTCCCGCAGTGGTGTGGAACATTGGCAAGTGTTGGCTGAGCCGTCTTAGGCCATGTGAGGCACTGCAGCAGGCTGGAGAAAATTTCCGGAGTCATGTGGGATCACAAAGGATGGATAGGAGCTCCTCTAGTCACACAGGCAGGATTTCCCCCAAAGAATGTGAACAGAAAATTTCCAGTCACATGTTAAGCACTGCAAAGGGCGGTTGATAGAAATTTCCCCTGGAAGAAAGTGGGCGGGATTTCCATGCAAGAAGTTGGTTGGGATATTTTCTGGACGAGAGTGGGCAGGCCTCCCCCAGTCTCAGTTTACACTGCAGAGGGTAGACCTCTCCCTAGCTGGTTGGGGGGCAGGCGCAAATGCCCTAGGCTAAGGGGAGTGGTCAGGAGTGGTGAGTGAGAGAATATGGAAGAGAAAAAGCAAAGGCAAAAACAAAACAAAACAAAAAAACACGAAGCCTTCTGAGACTGTGTTGGGAGAGAGAGGGGGAGAGAAGCAAAAGTAACAATACAGTGGAATCCTGGTCCTTGACAGTGGGACTGCAGGGGTTTGATCCCTGCCTGAGGCTGTGGCAAGCTATGGCTGTGTTGAGATAAAGCCCTGGTGCCAGCTCCAAATGACTCTGGCTCCAGTTGACAGTGGAGGCGATAAAGTCAAACACTAGCTGGCCTCCACTGTGGTAAGCTAAAGGCCTAATTATTCTCAAAACCCTTATCTTTCTGATGCTTCTCCTGCAATCCAGCAGTATGGAATTTCCCTCTTCATAACTGACTGACCTAGGAAACAATGCATAGGACTGCTCTGAGGTAGGATTGACTTGATGACAGCGGGCGTGGGCTTTAGAAATTTATGACTTTTGTTGAGTGAAATTTCTTCATGTGGCTCTTCCTTTCCATGGTTCTGTAACTCCCACCAAATGACTGGGTGACACCTTGCAAACAGGGCAGGTATAAAAGGAATAGAGGGGATTGGTCAGTTTTAGTTGTCACTCCCTTGGCTACGAGAATGTGGTATCTCAGAAGGAAGAGAGGGAAATCCCAGGGCTATAGGAAGTAGAAACATCGATACACCCCATTGAGATCTCTGTCTGAAGTGGTAGAAGCTGAGACTAGAGGCATGAAACGCCCAGGCAAGGAGACCATCAAACAGAACAAAGAAGCAGCCCCAAGACTATAGACCGTGAGGCAGAGCATAGGCTGCCTTCCTGGCTCACGGAGGGCGCGGTCAAAGGACTGCGTGGCTGAGAGTCTGATGACTGAAGAGAGACTTGGCTACTGCTGAGGAGAAGTGTTGCTCTGCACCAATGGCTGTCTCCTTAATGTTTTCTGATTTTAGCTTGTGATGATCTGTTGATTTCCAGAATCTAGCCCCCTCCCCTTTAATGGTGAGTATTGTGTGTGTGTGACCATTCCAAAAATCATGGAATTTAGTAGAAAAGTAGACAGTTGTAGAAGAAACAATTGATGTCTTGATAAAGGTTGATGGAGATTGAAGGCATATCTGACCTCTGCCTCATAGCAACAGGGACGCCAGAGGAGGTGCGATATGACCAATCCCATGTCACTATCTAAAAGAGAGATGAAGTCTTGCCATCTGTGCCTCCAAGAAGCATTCTGGTGCACTTCTTTTAAGGCAGATCTGTTTGTTCTTTTGACAGTTCATGGGACTTTTAATCTTCTTTACCAGAACCATAATTCAAATACCTCCATTCTACATTGGTCTTTCTTATTCAGTGTCTGACTTTCACATTCTTCTACCAGGGCTTGGATCAGTGGCATACATCCTTGACTTGTCAGAGTAACATCCTCACTTTTCAACACTCTAAAGAGGCTTTGTGCAGCAGATTTACCCAGTGCAATGCGTCCTTTGGTCTCTTGACTGCTGCTTGCATGCACATTGACTGTGGATTCAAGCATTACAAAATTCTTGGCAACTTTAATCTTTTCTCCTTTTATCATGATATTACCTATTGGTTCAGTTGTGAGGATTCTGGTTTTCTTTTCATTGAGTTATAATCCAAAAAGAGATATATATGCATAATAATTTGGGAGTGGGGAAAAGGAGGAACAGTGCAGTATCACTAAAATAAAGGAAGACATAGATGTGCACAAGATTACAGACAACAAATATAGATACTATTGGTACACTCACTCGAGCTATATCAGGACTAACACACAATCCTTGTCAAGTAGACAAGCAACTTGAACAGATATTGAAAGGTGGAGAAGACTATGGACCATACTCACAACCATATATAGGTTTGCTAGGGGATATTTCTACATAACTATTCACATATGCTATAAATCTATCTATCTATCTATCATCTATCTATCTATCTATCTATCTATCTATCTATCTATCTATCTATCATCTAGTATAGCAAAGAGAGCAACAATATGAAAACTTCTTAGTCACACTCATATCGAATGAGTCGCTGGGCTTGGGGCCATAGGACCACAGTTTCAGGCGACAGAAAAAAGGCTATTAAAAAGTGGAGGTGAGCATCTTGGGTCATAATTGAGAGAGGAAGGAAGAAAAATGAGAGTGAAGCCAGCTTTTCTTAAAAAGAAGCAATGTTCTTAGGAGGAGGGGTTCTGAAGAGAGAATGTATGGATTTGAATTTTAAGCTGTGGTTCTAAAGCTCTGATTTCCTTGTTCAGTGACATTGGCCAAATGGGTTCAACAGAATTCTCATATTCTAGAACAATATCATTGATATCACAACAATGGTTGCACCCAGTTCAGGCTGGGTATAGAAGAGGATGTGGAACAAAGAGATAGCCTTGCTGATGTCAGATTCATCTTGGCTGAAAGGACAGAATACCAGAAATAGGTTTATTTGTATTTTATTGGCTTTGCAAAGGCACTGGACTGTGTGGATCATAAACTATGGCTAGGCTTGAAAAAAAACGGGAACTTCAGAATACTGCATTATGCTCAGGTGGCACCTGTACATGGATCAATTGGCAGTTGTGTGCAAACAGAACAAAGGAGTCCTGCCTGGTTTAGAATCAGGAAAGGTGTGAGTCACCTCATAGCCTCTCACTCTACATAGTCAATCTGTATGCTGAGCATGATCCAGAGAAGCTGGATTATATGAAGAAGAATGTGGTATTAAATCTGGAGGAAGGCTTATTAACAGCCTGCGGCATGCAGATGACACAACTTTGCTTGCTGAAAGTGAGGAGGACTTGAAGCTCTTGCTAATGCAGATCCAGGACTGCAGTCTTCAATATGGATTACATTTCAATGTAAAGAAAATGCAAAATCCTCACAACAAAAGCCTCTCATAAATGGAGAAAGGATTGATGTTGTCGATGCTTTCGTCTTGCTCGCCTCCACAATCCACTGGTGAGGGAAGCAGCAGGTCAAGACATCAAATGATATATTCCCTTGGGTAAATCTTTCTCGTAAGATCGCTACAGAGGGGGCTGAGCCCCGGTGGCGCAGTGGTGGTGCGCAGGACTGAGGCCCACTGGGACAGAGGTCCAATTTCCTAGTGGCTCCACAGGAGCAAAGGCTGGGCCTTCGACTCCCACCACCAGAGGGCAGTGATCTCCCCACCCCCTGCCAAAAAAAAAAAAATCTCTACAGCATATTGAAAAGCCAGGAGAGTCCTTTAAGATTAAGTACGCCTGATCCATGCAATGGTTCTTTCCATCTCCTCACAGGCATGTGGAAGTTGGACTTCTGGTAAGAATTGAAAGCATTGAGTCATGGTGCTGGCAGAGTATCGATAGTAACATAAGCTGTCAAAAGGACAGGCAGGTCTTTCTAGGAAGAAGGACAGTCTGGTGCTCCTTAGAGGCAAGGATGATGAAATTTCATCCTCTTTTTTTTCTCTCTTTCCACTTTACCAAGCATGATGTCCTTTTCCAGGCACGAGTCTCTCCCGACAATACGTCCCACATACATGAGATGAAGTTTCATCATCCTTGTTTTGTCAAGTCGAGGGACAGTGAAAAACAGGAAGGCCCTGGACAAGATGGGTTGGCACAGTGGCTACAATGATGGGCTCAGACATAAGAATTTTAAGGACAGTGTAGGACCAGGGTATTGTTTGTTCTGTTTACCCAGGGTCAGTAGGAATCAGAACAGACTCGATGGCACCTAAGACCAGCAGCAACTTTTGGGCCTCAGTTCACTTATTTTTTTATTGTGCTTACCTCCAGGGATCCTCTGAGGAATGCATCAGATAGCACATTCCTGCCTCTAACTACACCTTAAAAAAATAAATGTATCCCTACAACTGGATTATCAAGATAAATGGAGAAAAGACTGAAGTTATTTTGTACTTATTTTACCTATATCCAAGCTCAATGCCCATAGGATCAGCCGCCAAGAAATCAAATGATGCATTGCACTGGGCTAAACTGCTGCAAATGCTTCATGAAAACTGTGTTAGGCAGGGTTCTCTAGAGAAAACACATACCCACACACACAGAGACTTTTACAGTGAGAAGGAATATAAAGTAAATTAGTCCACACAGCAGTACAGAGGACTCAGTTCGGCTCATTTTCATGGAACAGGTAATGTACTAGAAGTCCTATAACTCAAGTGGGCTGCTGGGTTCAAGGTCAAGGAAAGAAACAACCTCATCTTCCCTCAGGCAAGGCAGAGTCTTCACGCAGGTAGCAGAAAGCGGGGTAGGTCAGCCACAGTCAGTAGTTCTGGAGTTTATCAAAGCAAGCCCTGATGGGACTGGGAACTCAAGCACAGCGACAGGATCCACCAGCTTCACGCTTGAGCAACAGATGCACCAGCAACACGGTGAAGCAGGTCTGGATGGAGCCTCAAGCTGTAGCAACTTGATCCGTGGGTTGGCTTGGCCCACAGGTTGTGCGGCACATGGGTTGCAGCAGAGAACTTGAAGAAGCATCAGCACAACGATGAGATCATTAGAGACCAGGAGAGAAAGGGGGCGGGCCTTGCAGAGCCATTTATCTCTGCCCTTCAATCAAACTGGGACCTGATGAATCTCTGCCCACATGTTCCTATTGGCCAGGCTGGCACAACAAACCGACCTATCACAAACATGTTAAAGTGCAAGATGTCATTTTGAGGACTAAGGGTCGCCTGATGTAAGCCATGTTTTTTTTTTTAATTTGTTATAATCACTTCATATGCATATAAAAGAAGACCAAGGAAGAACAGGTGTCTTTGAATTATGGTGTTGGCAAAGAATACTGCATATGCCACTGGCTTCCAGAAGAACAAACAAATCCGTCTGGAAGAAATACAAGCAGAATTCTTTAGAATTGAGGAGGGTGAGACTTCATCTCACATCCGTTGGACATGTTATCAGGAGCGACTAAGTCTGGGAGAAGAGCATCATTATTGGTAAAGTAGAGAGGGATTGAAAAAGAAGAAGATGCTCAATAGACGGATGAATGCAACAGCTCCAACAATAGGCTCCAACATAGTCTTGTTGTACGCAGGACTGTTCTGAACAGAGCTGACCTGGCTGCATTTAACAACAACAAAGCACTTCCCACAGTACTTCGCACATAATTAAAATAAAAAGTGAGTCAGATCATTCTGAGATTGACAGGCTAGCATGGATTTCGAGTGCAGACGAGTGTACACTCTATAACCCATAGTAGGGGAATCTGGACCTGTAGCCTATTTCCAAGAATCCTCTTTTAAATTTGCATCGTAAAGGGAATTTCAAGAGTCACTCTTATTTACTAGCTTTCAAGCTAGAAATTGTCACACCTTTAAAGACAGAAACAATGTTGCTTGTGTCCGTGCCCCCATTTTTGCTTTATCTTCTCCGTGCCCATGGCCTCATCACTCATTCCTATGTCCAAAGACAGCATTATGCTCCTGTCACTCAGAGCTGGACACAAAGACACAGGACACCGGCCTCCTGCTTTCAAGGAACTTACCAAATGGTTGTAGCAAAACTTGGCTTTTCCAGTCCATTTTTAGAACCTTTTGTTTCAATGGAATGAGAAACAAAAAGTAAAAATAGCTCAGGCGGGTGTTTCAAAGGTGTCTTAAATTGTTCTCCACTCATTTTTCTTCTTGGGTTGCGAATATCTTTAGCTCTTATAGAGGGACAAAGAAAAGAAAAGTAAATTCCTAGCAGCAGTGGATTCTATTTATACTCAGCGGTACATTATGTTTCTATAGAAATAGCTCAGAAAGCTGGAAAAGCCCGTTTTCATGGAAATTTAACTCCTTTTTTGGAGGTTATTGACAGTCTTTCTGTACATTCCTATGTCAACGAGATGCAGGCATATACGAGGGTGTGCACGCTGACAGAGAATTGTCCAGAAACAGGGATACTAGTTTCTCAATACATATCAGTCTCCAGTTATCTCAAAACTGGCTCCAACTCTTTTCTTCCCACTTGATTTTCTCAGAAAAATGAGAGTTTAGGCCCCTGACAGCTAACTTGCTGGGGAGTCCCAGAGAGTCATAGAAATGCATGTGTATTTCTTGATGCGCCTCGGATCGAAGACTTTTCCTCTGTCTCTCCATGTCTCTATAGCATGAAACTGTTATCACACACAGGGTGTGTACTTCCCCTTTCAAGTCAGAGGATCATGAGGGCTGCCAGGTGACCACTGCTTTTCCGTGAAAACATTCCCCTGCCCCCAATTTCTTCAGTAATTAGGGATGTGTTGTATCCTTGGGGCCACCCTCTTGAATTTTTTATGTTTCTCTATTTTTCAGTAGGTGAAACCCAGGATTGATGACCCTAAGGGGAAAGCAACTAGAATAAGGGGTTTTGTGAGGGTACAGTGGTGGTTGGGGAGGAGTGTTGCTGACTAAAAGGGAGCTGATGTCAAGGAGTTCAGGAAGGCAAAGAATGCTTTGAAACAGATTGTGGTAGCGACTGTACCATCCTATTTGATACGATGGAACTACAGTATGATATGATATCTGGATTAGCTCCCAATTAAATGGTTTTGAAACACAACATGCTTTGAGAAACCCCATGGAATAAACATGTCTGTAATCAAAATGGTGGCGAGAGTTTGTGCTGGGTGGAGGAGGGGATTCTTGGATGCAGGACTCATCTGCTATTGTTTGGTTCTCACTTTCAGGGAGTAATAAAATGCAAGCTGTGCAGACAGAAATTCTATGTGACCATTCCTCATGTGGGCAATTCATTTTCTGTGTCCATGATAGTTTTCCTGGAGCTGGGTACTCTTTTGGGCCCTTGTAGAGAACAAGGCTGGTTGAATCACTGGGTCTTTTTTCTTATGCCTACTTATTCCCCTGCCCCCAATTTCTTCAGTAATTAGGGATGTGTTGTATCCTTGGGGCCACCCTCTTGAATTTTTTATGTTTCTCTATTTTTCAGTAGGTGAAACCCAGGATTGATGACCCTAAGGGGAAAGCAACTAGAATAAGGGGTTTTGTGAGGTTTTATGAAGTAGGAAAACAGAGACGGTCAGGTGGCTTGATCTTTATAGTTTTCTTAAGTTGGAATGACTATCATCTTGGTGCCATCTTGATCATCTGAAATACTTGCATTTGTATCCTGAGAGACTGTCCTGCAGAGGACTGAAGGGCACTTCAAGGTCATTTTATCCACTTCCCTTATACTTATGACTATCCAGTTATTATTAGAAGACTTTGAGTGGGGTAACCAGTTAACCAGAAGCTTGATGGTTCGGATCCACCCAGAGACTCCTCGAAAGAAAGACTGGGATCTTCTTCTAAAAAGCAGTCATTAAAAACTCTCTGAAGCACAGTTCTACCCTGACACATCTGGGTCACCATGAGTCAGAAGCAGCCAGCCTTGTCCTTCTTCATAGTCTGTTCTTAGTCTACCAAAGCTCTGAGGAACCTTGTTCACCTTGGGCGTTTCTACTGGTATTTGAAATATCAGTGACAGCTTACAGCATTATAGCAAAACCCAAGCCACCACAGTCCAGCGAATTGGCGTCATTTGAACAGAATAAGGGAATACAACAAGCTTTAAAATAGGAATAGGTGTATGTCAGGATTGTATCTTTTTACCATACCTCGTCAATCTGTGTGTTGAGCAACTAAGCAGAGAAGCTGGACTGAATGAAGTTTAACTCTTTCAGTTTGGAAGACAGCTCACTAGCAACCTGGAATATGCAGATGCTACAACCTTGCTTTCTCAACAGTGAGAAGGACTTTCTGATAAAGATCAGGAATCTCAGTCTTCAATACGAACTGCAATTCAGTATAGGGGGGACCAAAATCTTCACAAGTGGAGAATTGGTAACATCATGACAAATGGAGAAGAGATAGAAGCTGTCAAGAATTTTATCTTTTGCCTTCTGAAAAAAAAAAGAATTTTATCTTTCTTGGATGCACCATCAATTCTCATGAGATCAGCAGTCAAGAAATCAGATAACTCATTGTATTGGGCAATGTATGAAACCCTTTCCAAGTATTGAAAATCAAGGGTGCTACTTTGAGGACTAGGGTGTGCCCGACCTCAGTCATAGTATTTTCAATTGTTTCATATGCATACGAAAACTGGACATTGAATAAGAAAGACTGAATAAGAATTGATGCATCTGAATTATTATGCGAGTGACAATGACTATTGAAAATACTACCAGAAGAACAAACACGTCTATCTTGGGAGAAGGACAGCCCGAATGCTCCTCAGAAGTAAAGAGGGGAAAACGTTCCCTCGTGTTTGGGACGCGTTTTCAGGAGATCCTAGTTCCTGGAAAAGGACATGATGCTTGGCGAAGGAGCAAAAGCAAGCTCGGTCTAGCCGCGACAAGAAGAGATGCTCCAGGAGGTGAACTGACTCAGCCGCTGGAGCAATGGACTCTACCATGACTCGTGTGAGGATGGGGCAGGAGCAGCTAGTGTTTTATTCTGCTGTGCAGAAAGTCACTATGAGTTGGAGTCAACTAGATGGCACCTAACCACATGAGAATCAAATCGATGGCAATTGGTTTATTCATGATAAGAGCATCCGTTTATTGCAAGTCAACTCTGTGACCGTTTCTCGATATATCTCATTTATTACCCAAGGAAGTTGTAATCCTAACTCATGCTGAGTAAGAAACAGGCATACTAAGGATTGTGGATGATCTCACTTTACGTTTGTAATAACCAGAAAGGGTAAATATAGTACTGTCACTGTATTATTCTCCAGGGGAAGAAATGGAAACTCAGGATGATTAAATAACGGGTGACCACTGATTTCTGTGGCTCAGGGATGACAACAACTTCACCTTTTCACAGTCATTTCACAGTTCTTTCTTTTTTAATATTAATCATTTTATTGGGAGCTCTCATATGTGTTGCAGCAATTCATAATTCAATTAGATCAAGCATACTTGTACAATTGCTGCTGCCGTAGGTTTCAAGATGTTTTCTTTCTTCTTGAACTCCTTGATATCAGCTCCCTTTTATCCTTTCCCTTCCCTGTGCTGCCCAAAAGAAACCCTTATAATTATGTTACATATTATATATTTTTCTGTGTTTTGCACCATCCGATATGTACATCATAAAAGCTCTGATAAGTGCTTTCAAAGAGGGCCACACTTGAAAAAAAGTGCAAGTTTCAAAGATTTTAATACACCTTCTCTTACTTCACTTAATGTATCTTTATTAACAATTGTCATGGATTGAGTTGTGTTCTCCCAAATATCTCAGCTGGACTATGATTCTTTTTTTCCCCCAAATCATTTTATTGGGAATTCATACAACTCTTATCGCAATCCATCCATTGTGTGTCAAGCACATTTGTGCATTTGTCGCCTTATCATTCTCAAAACATTTGCTTTCTGCTTGAGCCTATAGTATCAGCTCCTCATTTTCCCTTCCCTCCCTGCTCCCTTTCCTTATGAACCCTTGATAATTTATAAATTATTATTATTTTGTCATGTCTTACACTGTCCAGTGTCTCCCTTCACCCACTTTTCTGTTGTCCATTCAATGAAGGAGGAGGTTATATGTAGATCCTTTAATTGATTCCCCCTTTTTACCCCACCTTCCTTCCACTCACCTGGTATTGCCACTCTCACCACTGGTCCTGAAGGGATCATCTGTCCTGGGTTCCCTTGGTTTGCAGTTCTTATCTGTACCAGTGTATATTCTCAGGTCTAGTCAGATCTGTAAGGCAGAATTGGGATCATGATAGTGAGGGGTGAAGGGGGAAAAGGAAGCATTAAAAAACTAGAGGAAATTTATGTTTCACCCTTGCTACACTGTACCTTGACTGGCTCATCTCCTCCCCACAACCCTGCTATAAGAAAATGTCCCCAATCTGCACTCCTGCTAATTCACAATGATATGATTTTTTGTTCTTTTGATGCCTGATAACTGATCCCTTTGATACCTCCTTATCACACAGGATGGTGTGCTTCTTCCATGTGAGCTTTGTTGCTTCCGAACTACAGGCTGCTTGTTTACCTTCTAGTCTCGAAGACCCCAGATGCTATATTTTTTGATGCCAGGCACCATCAGCTTTCTTCGCCACATTTGCTGCGCCATTTGTCTTCAGTGATCATATGGGAAGGTGAGCACACATGATATGATTTTTTGTCTTTTGATGTCTGATTCCATTGACACCTCTTGTTCACACAGGCGAGTGTACTTCTTCCATGTGGACTTTGTTGCTTCTCAGCTAGATGACCGCTTGTTTACCTTCAAGCCTTTAAGACACCAGATGCTATATCTTTTGATAGTCAGGCACCATCAACTTTCTTCGCCACCTTTGCTTATGCACACATTTTTCTTCAGCGATTGTGTCGGGAATGTGAGCATCGTGGAAATGCCAGTTTAATAGAACAAAGTGTTCTTGCATTGAGGGAGTACTTGAGTGAATGGGCCATGATTCTAAGTGGCTTAGCAGCTATGTAATGATTTAATCATCCTCCATTATGTCATCTGATATCTTCAGCTAATCAGCTGGTAAGTTTATTAGACACCTTTAGCCAGGTCACAGCCTGGAGCTTTGTGTAATGAGAGTTTTCCTGGGATGCATCATGCGTCACTTTTTTTTTTTAATCTTACTAGAGATTAAAGGAGAGCGATTCCAGCAGGGAAGAGGGTCTTCAGTACCATAAAAAAAATAATAACTTGGGTACTATAAAAAAAAAACAACAACAAAAAAACCCCCTGAGCGCGGGACTCTGCTGTGACCTTCCTAGACCCAGAGAAAGACTGATGCCAAAACAGCTTGAAGAGTATGAGGCTCACATCTCTTGAAGGGAAATAGGACTTTACTTCAGTGCCTGCAGAGGGAGAAAGTCTTCCTCTCGAGCTAGTGTTCTGAATTTGGTCTTCTAGCCTTCTAAAACATAAGCGACTACACTGTTTCTGTTTAAACGATCCCCTTGTGGTATTTCTAATATAGCAACATTAGACAGTGAGACTGCAATTTAGTGGCAATAGAACTCTTTCTCATTAAAAAAGTAGCATAATTATTCTTTATTTCCTATGCATATTGTAATTTATTTAAAATATAATTCATCTAGCATATTGTCTCTACACACAATACATATACTTCAAAGATAGGTTGCATTATGAAGTTGTTTTGCAGCTCTTATCCTAAGTATTTATGATTTAGATGATTAATTGTTATTACTGATAAAAATGTCCAGAGTCTTACAGTTGCTTATATGGTATGACAGTAAGTAAAGGATAGCACAGCAGGGCTGAGCCCCGGGGGCGTCAGTGGTTGAGTGCGGGACTGCAGCCCGCGGGCTTGGTGGTTCAAGTCCAGCGGTGGCTCTCAGGAGCGGCACTGGGTAGCTCTCACGGCCACCAGAGACAGTGATGCCCCCCCCAAAACAAACAAACAAACAAACAAACAAACAAACAAACAAACAAACAAACAAAAATAGTACTGCAAAATCATAGAAACTTTTGCTTAACGAAAGTATCGAGATCTGAAGTTACTGTTAATCAATGCAGCCTCCACTAGGTCCCCACATTTCTCAAGGTGGCATCTCTGTCTCTATAGTCCTTCCCCAAAGAATTCTGCACTTTTTGATTTACACCAACTCAAGAAGGTGGTTTCGGCATCCTGCAGGACTCAGGTTGTGTTCTCTGACACTACTTTTTGAGTTTGGGAAACAAAAAGAAGTCTAAAGGAACAAGGCAAGAACTTTAGAGTGGATGGGGTAAAGTTTCCCAGTGAAATTCACATAGTCCGCTATCTTCAATGCTACCATCTGGGCATAATCTTGATGTAAACAAAAATCCTGGACACAAATTTCCAGGTCCTTTTCTCACCAAACGCAGTTTTAAGTTTTCTTAAAACATCTTCCATGATCATCCTGTGTCCTTTGATGAAGCTTATGAAGATTACCTCTTTCAGATTCCCCAAAGCACTCATCATACTTCCGAGACTTGGATTTCACCAATTCAGCAGACCACTCAGATGCTGCTGTTTTGATGAGAACTGCTTTTGAAGCCACTCTAATAAGGCTAAGACAAATGTCTGATGCCTAGTGGGCAATGTGTTGGGTTAGCTTCACATTCAGTCATCCCAATCCATCCACTACTCTTTGGGAAAAAAAGATGAGGCTTTCTGCTCCTGAAAAGATTTAAAGCTTTGGAAATCCAAAGGGGGCAGTTCTACATTGTCTTACGGGGTTGCTATGGGCTGGAATAAACTCGATGACAATGAATTTGGTTGGAGACCCTTAGGTTTAGAGTAGCACAATCGGTTAGACTTTAGACTGTTACCACAAAGGCAGCAGTTCAAATCCACCAGCCACAAGAGAATCATGAAGCTTGCTCCAGTCAAGATTTTCAGTCTCAGGAACCTTAGGGAGCATTTTCTACTCAGTCCTACTCAGTTTCTGAGGCAGAATTGACTTCCTGGCAGTAGGTTTTTGGTCTGGCTGCCTCTTACATTCTGGTAGATAGAATCTGGGCTATTGAAAACTTGAGCATAAGTGGAGGCTGCTAGTTCGTCTTCAGAGTAAGGTCGTCTGTGTTTGGGTGGTGTATTCTATTGCACATTAACTTAATTCCCCATATTTGAGTCAGAATCAGATCAGGAAACCTGCTTTATACCTGAGTGGTAGGTTTTGCAGAGATTTCAAGATTATTGAGTGAAGAGTGCAGTAGGTTACATTCCTGGTTGACTGAAACTTTGTCATTGGGAAGGAAAGCAGTAGGAAAGAAACTCAATGAAAATAGTTTTCCCTAGAGAAATCTAGAAGCCCCATTATCAGGAAAGAGATAGATTTGAATGATGATGGCTCCATGGAAACTACAGATATTTAGAGTAGGAATGTTGTTCTGAAACCTGTTGTCAAGATGGTGAAGAACTTGGGAGCGAATAGACTTGCATTGAGTAAAAACCCATAATTCATTAAAAAGTAGGCTGTTGCATTGAGAACAGACTCATGATTCATTCATATTTTTTGTGTGCAGAGTGAAACAATGTGGTCGTCATGGTTAGTGACAGAGGAAGAGAAAATTTATAGAGACGGGAATAGCTGGAATTTATAAAGAAAGGAGTTGTTCGTAAAACATGTGGTCATGCTATAGGAAGGGACAGGCCACGGTAAGGGCCATCCCAAACATTTACTCTCAGTACAAATTTGTTAAAAAGAAGTGCTTACTCCCATGTGAACTGAAAGCATGTGTTTATACAAAAACTTGTACATGAATGTTTATGGTGGTATCAGTACTCATCATAATCCCAAAGTGTAAATAACCGCTATCTATCCATCAGTAGATAAATGCATGAACAAAGGGTGGTGAGTGTGCAGTGAGTTCTTGAGCCAAAAAAGAAACCAAATATGGACTTTATGGATGAACCTTGAAAATGTTATACTTAGTAAAAGAATCTAGACTCAAAGGGACACATGATTATATTTATGGGGAATGTCTAGAATCAGTAAATCTACAGATTCTGAGTAGATTGGTGCTTATCATGAATTGAGAGTGGGGAGTGAGAAGTAACTACTGTCTTAGTTTATTGTGCTACCACAACATAAATACTACCAGTGAATAGCTTGACAGAAAAGATTATTAATTTCTCTGGTCAGGAGCATCCAAATTCAGGGCACTATCTTCAATGAAAGACTCTTTGTGGGCTTTAGTGGAAGATCTTTGTCTCAGTTTCTTTACTTGGTCATTCCTAGGCTTGTCTATTTTTCATAGTCTTCAGTCAGAGGCAGCTTTCTATGCCCAAAGTGCTTTTTAAATATCTCAAAAGTGATTAGCTTAAGCCACGTCCTACACTGACATGACCTTATTAACAAAACAAAGAAAGACAAGTCCTCAACTGTGGGGGTTAGGATTGCCACACATATATTTAGGGGACACCACAGAATCAATCACCACTGTCAATAGTTATGAGATACCTTTTAGGTGTGGTCAACACATTCTGGAAATTAAATAATGATTATAGTTGATAACCTGGTGACTATATTCAAACTAACAGAACTGTACACCTCAAGTGGCAAATGTCCATAATCTTTGAATTCGATCTCAATAACAAAGATATCTAACTAGGAAGTGAAAGAGCTATGGCAAATATTCCAGTTTTTCAAATTACTCATGCTGGTACACACACATACATGTACATTTGATATATACATATGCGTAAGATGTTACATGTACCCTGCGATGACTCCAGTGATATCTCACCAGGTTGCAAAAACAAGAAAGTGGCAGTGTGTGTCTGAGATGCCCTAATTTGAATTTCTCACAGTGTGTCTTGTGGGCCCAAACTGTTTGTAGAGTATCATGTTAAAAAAATAGCTCTCTTGGATTTTTAAGCATGACAGAGCATCGAGCAATTGATTTGACTTGGTTTTAAAATGGCTGAATCCCAGTTGATCCAATGGAGAAGGCTCTTCCATTCCCCAACCCACTGATTTCTACAACTCAGACAGATCTGTAATGGAGATATGGACAAGTCTTGGTGGACTGAGCACTCCCACTGTAGTCCAGCATCAGAACTCATCCATGTCCATGAGGGAATGAGGATCAGCACAAAGCCAGTACCTAGGCGGTCAAGGTGGACATATTCCATGTTTCAACTTTTTCACTCTTTGACACTTCCTGTCCTTACTTCCTATCCCACAGACTCTTTCTCTACTGAGCTCTATAATTTGTTACAATGGTCACATAGGACTTAACTGATTATACTCACAGGTTAGTGGTTTATTAGGGAAGTACATAGGGTCATGATGAGCCCACACTGACTCAATGGCGGTAGGGTTTGGCCAGGCTGTGATTCTGAAGACAGGATACAGTTTCTCAATCAAGGCACTTACTACCCAGAACAACTCTATGATCTGTTCTGCATCATGCACACAAATAAACTGCCCTTCTTTTTTTTTTTATCAAAGGTCATTTTATTGGGGGCTCGCACATCATTTTTCACAATACATAAATAAACAAACTGTGCCAAGCACCTTTGCATGTCCGCTGCTGTTATTGTTCTCCAATCATGCACCTTTTCCCTTGAGCCCTTGGTATCGGCTTTTCCATCCCTTCCCCTCTCCCCCTGCTCTCCCTTTCCCATCGACCCTCCATACTTTATAAATTATTATTGTTCTGTCATATTTCACACTGCCCGACCTTTCCCCCAACCTCCTCCTTTGAGGCCTGTCCTTCAAATAGGAAGCTACCCTTCTTATTTTTGTCATTAGACACTCTTTCTTGACTATGCTAGCCAATGACCCTTCCTGTCCAGGCCCCCAAGCAGGTCATCCTTTTCTCCCTTCACTCTTCCTACTATCAACTTTTCTGCTGCTGACTAGCCTAACTTAAGGTCAGTGCTGTCTAGCTTCAGCCTCTGCCACTGCTGATGGCTATGTCACCAAGCCTTGTGTGTTATGCGGGGTTGTCTAGAGAAACAAAACCTGGATGCCTATTATATGTACACATACATATATATGTATATGGAGAGATTTATACAGCACAAAGGAATATAATAGCTAATTAGTCCACACAGCAGTTTAGAGGGCTCAGTTCAACTCATGTTAATATACTTGAAGTCCTTCAGGTCACATGGGTTATTGGACTTTATGGACAGCCAGTTCTGATTTGACTTTGCTTATGGATGTGAACTCACAGGTTCCACCTGGAATGAAGATTCTTTACGCCAATGAATAAGATAGTCTCCTTGGAGCACTGGATTGATGTAAGTGGGCAGTATAGATATTGGATACCCCAAACTGGGTGGATAAAGGCATGAAATGGTTGGCTTACAGACTTTCATAGATGGGGGAATATATTCACAGGAATATATTCATAGGATTATAGTGTAAGTGTTCACATAAGTACAAGATATTTTGTTTTCTTCACTCATAGAATGTAATGTTCAAATGAGGGTAGCACATATAGAATTGTATGCATTTTAGTTTTATCCTGTGAGGAACAGATATGACTTTATTATTGTTTGCTTGGAAATTATATATAGCTGAAAAGTTGTGTGTAAGTGTCAAATTGACAAGGGGGAGTCTATGGCAGTTACATAATCTGCTATTAATTTGACAATTAAGAGTGAAAGGATGGACTGTAACCTGTCAATCAGGCTGCAGCTTGATGATCTCATTTGGAGGCACTTTGGAAAGAAATTGTTCTGGAGGTAGGACACACACACACACATACACACACACACACACACACACTCCCTGTGGGACAACGACAAGTCTGATGGAGTTACTCTGATGCTGCCAGAGCTCTGGAGCTGGAAGAGTCACTACTGCCACTGAATCCACAAGACTTTCCATCCCCTGGCCTGTGATCTTTCTGCATTTGGCATCATTGCATGTGTTGTGTGAGTCTGACGAGGCTTTTATAGATTGGTATCAGACATATGGGCTAGTATAGGCCTTATGGATTTGACTTGGACTGGATTGGGATATATTCTCAATATACACTTGCTCTTTTTAATAAATATCTTTCTTATTCTATGAATGTCTATGAACTTGTTTCTCTAGTCAACCCAGATTAACCCACCTTGTAAGGTCTCTTATCTGTTACAGCTCATTGAGCTTCTTTAACAAGTGCCCAGAGGCACCCTATTCTACCTGCCCAAAGGTACTGAGTTCTCTCTGTGGTAGCAAGCCCACTATTATATTCTAGCACTGGCCTTGGGGTTCCCACTAATTGAACTGCAGCTGCTATTTCTCTGCTGCTCAGCTCTGCTGTGCTTACTGCTATTTTTCACTGTTGCCTACATCTTAAGTGTTATAGCACTCCCTTATGGGTCTAGAAAGTTCTCTACACAAGGGCATCAGGTTCAAAGGACTCCCTCTACTCCAGATTCTTCTTGATGATTATAAGGTGTCCTCACAATCTCTGTGAGATAGACCCTTCTAGGCAAATTCTTTATATGTAAACAAGTCATGGGCCTTCACAGCAGAATTAAAAAAGTGACCAATCTCTACAAATCACTCAGTCCCATTAGGTGGCCACATGCACTAGTCTTTGCATAGTGACTTGACGGATTGCGGCAAGGTGCTTAAAACAGACCAAGAATAGGCTAGACTATAGGGCTAATCAATCATTCTTGGGAATTATTATATACCTAAGGAGAAACCAGTGCCTGGAGAATGACATCATGTGTGGTCAAGTTGCGGGACAGTGAAAAAGAAGAGTCATCACCAAGATGGATGGACATAGAGGCTACCACAGTGGGCTCAGGCATAGGAGCAATTGTGAGGACGGTGTAGGACGGAGTCAGCACCTAATGCATGGAAGATCAGGAAGGCCTTGTGTAAAAGAAACTCATCAAACCGCACCCACAAAGCCAGGAAGGCTTTTAGTCTTGGCTAGACCTGGAAGTTGGAATTTGGGGGCCAGAGGGCAGTGGAAGCTTAGTCATAGTGGCATGTTAGG
Source organism: Nesogale talazaci (assembly GCA_004026705.1). Taxonomy (NCBI): domain Eukaryota; kingdom Metazoa; phylum Chordata; class Mammalia; order Afrosoricida; family Tenrecidae; genus Nesogale; species Nesogale talazaci. Next base: position 57,163 of record PVJH01012432.1, read on the forward strand.
TTGTGGCTTCAGGAAAGTGTATCTCCAGAAGGTCTTCATTTTCCTTTTTATGAAAAAGGTACCACTTTCTAAAAGGTGATATTAGGGCATCTTCCCTTCTTTTTTTTCCCATTGGAATGAGTCTCAGAATGAAATCGATGGGGACAATGACTCAACCATTGAAAGCGTGGTGTGCGTGCTTGCCTTGGGTTTTGTTTCTGTCACAGAGCCAAGAAGAATGATGACTTTCTAGGTTGTCCTAAAATGTCTTTGTTGTTAAGAAGTTGATTATGCAAGAAAGAAAAAAAAAACTTTTGGAAAAATAGAAAGGGATTGTGGTGTAGACTTCAGTAGATGGTAACATCTGTTCCCTTGTTTGTGACTCCAACCACATTAAAATGCTTGCTGCCCTTCTCTGCCAGAGAAGGACTGTTGAGTGGGCTTTGCTGAAGGGTTTAATGACAAATATATTTCCCCTTTCCCCTTCTAAGTGGGTGAATGTCATGGTGGCCCAGAGTTGCAGATGTCAAGTTCTCCATAGTTGGCAGGCAAGTGCCTACAATGTCTGTTTGGACTTGAACTGGAGTCTGGAAAAACACGCACATTTGTTGAATGGAATACATTTTCAAAGAGAGACTAAGTGACAATTTTATGCTCTCCTCCCCCATCCTTATTATCTTCAACTCATTTCACTGTATTGCGCCTTACCGAAAGGAAAACTAAGCCTGGAGTTTGGAATATGCATACCTATTTTATATTTTTCAAAAGATAACATAAAAGATATTTTTGATGATAGAATTCTGTTTTCAACATACTTGCTTGAATGTGTTATCTTGAAAATGTTAAAATATAGTTTTTAGCCTTCAAAGTAAATATTAAAATCTCTAAAAGAAAACACACATACATCTTTTCATTTCGAGTAAGAGGTTAACTGCAATTGGAACCAGGATTAGAGAATTTTCTAAATTACCTATACCCGTTGTGGTTGAGTTGATCTTGGCCCATCATGGCCTTATAGGCCCGTGTGGAAATGCTCACAGCACTGTGAGGATTCTTACCTTCATGAGGGCAAATTGCAGAGGGTGGTAGGTCCACACAGGTATCTTTTCAGTTAGCTGTCAATCACTTAACTGCTGCATCAGCAAAGCTCCTCATCTATGGATTAGTCTGAAAAAAAATTCTTCCTGTCAGAACTATCACAGGTTCTGTGGGTATTGAGAGCTCGAGTTTGTTTTTCAGATAGGTCCCAGTTCTGCTGTTTCCATGTTTTCTCAATAGCACCTCCAGTGCGAGAAGGAAGAATAGGCTGTGCTCAGTGCCCAAAGTCTGATTCCCCTTCAGTGTGAATCTTTGGGTCTATGAGATTTTCTGGTTTTCCCTTTTAGAAAATTCAATGATGCCTGTGACATAAGCTGCATGATCCATACTTGTTTGGTTGTTTTCATGACCTGGTCTCAGACAATGAATTGCATTTGGTTTCTGTTTTGAGTGGGTAGAGGGTTCACCGAGCAGTGTACCAGCCCAAGCTCTGAAGCAGAAGTGATAGGGTTTGCCCACATTAAGCTGTCTTGGAGCGCTCAGCCTTCCATCATTCCTGTCATCAATAACATTACTTGTATTTATTTCTTTTCCCCTCAACCTCTTTCCTCCTTTCATCTCTCTGGACCGTTCCAGGAAGAGGTGAATTTGCAAGATGAAAATGGTGCAGGGAACTGAGGATGGGAACAAACAGGGAGTCAGAAAAGGATGTGAGAGAGGAAAAGGGTTGACAGGGCCCTGAGAGAGGAGGCAACGTTCACATGGGTCAGTCCTGCTACAGAAGGGACAGGATCTGAGGATCACGAGGTTGAGAGAAAAAAAAAACCCAGTGAACAATGATTGGGATTGGGCTTACTTACTATTGGACCAGGATTCCTGAAGTTCAAAAGAAACAGAAGGGCTGTCAGTGCAATAGATGTAGGTAGTGACATCACAAGGGTTGATGTCATAGGGTGGTCACTCATGGTGTCTTGAGTGGACTGCTTGAACCACCTCTTGTCCCACGCCATAGAGAATCCTTAGTTATGCTTATTATCAACTTTGATCATGAATGGATGATGAATATAGTTGTAATTTACTTAAATGTACTGTTTATTAGGTTATATGAATGCTAGCAACCACATTGTTTTTGTAAAATCTTTCTACGTTGAGTTAAGCCATGAGCATGACATTATTAGCGACTGAGTAGATGATTAGCTTTTTTCCCTTCTTTTGCTTTAATTGCTGCTTTCACTTTCATAAAAGTGATGTTCTAGGTTCACAAAGACAAAGTGTAGTGTGGCAACTTACTTCAGAAAGTTCGACACAATCAGTGACTTTAAAAGCATGCAGAATGAGTCAGACTATCGACCAGGGATGTATATAGTCTTGCTCTTAGACAGAGTGCATCAGGAAGCCAATTGATACAGATATCCAAACCAAACCAAACTCATGGCCATTGAGTGGGCGCCGAGTCATGGGGACACTATAGGACAGGGTAGAACTGCCCCTGTGAGTTTCTACTCTTAATAGAAGTAGAAATCCCCTTCTTTCTCTTGTGGAGAGACTGGTGATTTTGAACTGCCGACTTGTCATTAGCAGCTGAACACTAACCTCTGCGCCACCAGAGTCCTTAGTATAGTCAGGGTAAATTTTAACATCTTATCATTTTTGTTCCTTTTGACCCAGTTTAAAATTGTGCTAGTTTCTGTTGTTTTCTGCCTTCATTTGAACTGAGCTTTTTCTGTGCCTTTTTTCTTTTTTGTTTTTGGTAATGTAACAGAGAGAAAACACTGAAACCCGAATGGAGGCTGAGCATGATTGTGGGACAAGAGGAAAGTAAAAAGAAATCTAGGAATGAACTGGGCGGTAAAGAACATTTATAGAGGTCTAAATACAGGCATGGACAGAGGTGAACATATTTATATATCATGATGGGGAAATAGGTCTATCTGCATATACTTATAGGGTTAGTACTAAGATAGCAGATGGGCATTGGACAGCCACTCAAGTACTTTCTCAGCACTAGAACCCTCTGTATATTTAATTGGCATTCCATGATGTTCATCTTCCTGACATGATCACTGAAGACAAAGCAGGTGCATGAGCAAATGTTGTGAAGAAAGCTGATGGTGCCCGGGAATCAAAAGCTGTAGTATATATGGTCTTAAAGCCTTGAAAGCAAACAAGCAACCATCTAGCTCAGAAGCAACAAAGCTTACATGAAGAAGCACACCAGCTGTGTGACCATGAGGTGTCAAAGGGATCAATAATCAGGCTTCAAGAACTAAAAATCATATCATTTTGTGTCCACCTTCCTGATATGATCATTGATGACAAATGTGTGCATAAGCAAATGTGGTGAAGTAAGCTGAGGTGCCTGACTATCAAAAGAAATAGCACCTGGGGTCTTGAAGGCTTGAAAATGAACAAGTGGCTGTCTAGGTGAGCAGCAACAGAGTCCACATGGAAGAAGCACACCAGCCTGTGCGATGATGAGGTGTTGAAGGGATCGAGTATCAGGCATCAAAAAAACTAAAAATTATATCATTATAAATGAGGGGGAGTACAGATTGAGGACCCAAATCCCATCAATAAGTGAAGTGACATCCCCTTACAGAGGAGTTGCAGGGAGGAGATGAGCCAGTCAAGGTACAGTATAGCAACAATGAAATATGCACCTTTTCTCTAGTTCTTAAACGCTTCCTCCCACCCACTATCATGATACCAATTCTACCTTACAAATCCAGCTAGGCCCGGGATGTATGCTGGAACCGGTAACAGGGGTAATACAGGACAGGTGATCCCTTCAGAACCAGAGGTGAGAGTGGTAATGCCATGAGAGTGGAGGGAAGGTGGAGTAGAAAGGGAAAACCTATTGCAGGGATCTGCATATGACCTTCACTCTGGGGTACAGACAATAGGGAAGTGGGTGAAGGGACACATAAGACTGCATAAACGATATGATGAAATAATGACAATTTGTAAATTGTTAAGGGTTCAACGGGGAGAAGGGTGGGGAGGGAGGGGAAATATGGGAAGCTGGTACTGGAGACCTAGGTAGAAGGAGTATGTTTTGAGAATGATGATGGTAACAAATGTACAAATGTGGTCTGCCTACAATTGACATATGTATTGATCATGATAGGAGCCTCTCTCCATGTGGTTTGTCAACCACATGGATGTTTAGCAGGGCCCGAGGGTGTGTCCTGCCTCCAAAGAGCTATCTGTCTCATTAGTTCCTCCAAATGTGCTTATCAAGCTGTGACCTGATTGACAGGCTAAACTGTTCCCCATTCACTCATCAGTCTCAAATTGACAAAAGATTACCACAATGATACCACTGGATATTGGAGTAGGTTTGTTCTGGAAGCTTTTTATTCACTTAGGCTTTCCCTGAGCTGGAAAAAGATAAATCCGTTTGCTCCTGTAAAGATTTACAGTCTGCCTTGTCACCTAATGAACAACGCATTAGTTTACTAACTACAAAAGCTGCAGTTCGAAACCACCAGCCACTTCATTGGAGAAAGATGATTTTCTACTTCCGTAAAGAGCTGCAGTCTCAGAAACCCACAGGGGCAGTTATACTCTTTTTACATTTTTTTCTTTTATTTAAAAAATTTTTTGTTCTCTTTCTTACTGAGTCACTGTGTTTTGGAATCGACTTGCCATGGCAGTGAGTTTTGTTTTGGGGGTAGCAGAAGGGGTGTCTTTGGGGTTTTTATTGACATAGAGGCAAGAGCCAGTCTGGAATCCTCACTGGTGGTCAAGACCTCCTCTTGGGAGAGTATATGACATCAATGCAAGACCAGGGGTGTTATCTTCAAGCTGCGGGATTAAGGGTGCAATGTGACCTGGAGTTGGGGACCAGGTACTTGGAACACTTGTCAATGAGAAAATAAAACATCCCCAGCCCAGAAAAGCCTCAAGCCAGCTTTTACGGTTTGACATCCACAAATAAGTACATGGTCTTTGTTTTTGTTAAGAACCAAGATCAGGGAAATCAGAGAAGTGAATCAGAGGGGATGAAAGTGGCTGGCACCTGGCTTGGAATCCACTCTGACACCCAAATCATCACACCAGCAAGGCATGTGCGTGTGTCTTTTGGACACTGAGGCTTCCCTCTCTTGAGCAGAAGGTCTGTAGCCAGTGCGGCTGCACCCCCTGGCACTGAGGTTCTGGGGCTAATGGGCTGCAGGTTTGGGTTTCAGGGGTGGGAGCCTTCAGGCGGCGGCTTTGGCAGGAGGCCCAGATTTCTGGAATGTGTGCTTTGCCTGGTGGGCTAGTCCTTGGGCATCTCCTTGCAGCTTCTGAATGGAGAACAATAGGTTGCAGCTTTAAGGCTCTTTAGCTCTGCAGAAATGCAGGGCGCCCTGCTCCCGGATACACCCAGACTCTGCCTTCCAAACTCAGTGCCATTTCTCTGCTCCCCTTTGGAGGTCCCACAGGCAAAATGATGGGAATCCAAGAGCAGAGAACAGAGTTGTGACTCGTGTCCCGTGTGTGGCCCAGGCCATTCAGCTACGCAGAGGTGACATTAGAACAGGAAATGCCACGAAGCCCTGGGACCTGGGTGAAGCCACTGTTTTCTTTGAGGCTTCTACGCTTGTTTGTGAGTCAGTTGTATTGCGTGCTATAGGCCTATTGCCATCACGTCAATTCTGACCGAGAGTGGCTCTACAGGGCAGAGTAGAACTGCCCCTGTGGGTTTCCTAGACGATACATCTTTTATGGAGTAGAAAGCCTCATCTTTCTCTCGAGGAGCAGCCGGTGGTTTCAAACTGCTGACCTTGTATCTCGTCGTCAATGCTTCACCCACCACACCACCGCGTCTCCTTCTCTGGGAGTGTGGTGGGTATTGTAGGTTATGAGAGAAGGTCAGGGAATGTTATTTCTATACCCTCCTCCTGAAATGTGTCTACATATTTGTCTACAAATGTGTCTACATGAGGAACTAGGGTGTGGAAGATTTCAGGGAACATCAGCCAGATTCTTGTGGGGGCTAAGGGTGGGGGAAGAATTTAGTGGAATCTTACCTCGGTGGGAGTAAGAAAGGGTTTGAATATTTGAAAGGAAAAACAAAAGTTATTTTTGCATTTAGTATTATCTGATCTACTTAGGACAATTCAGATTTACCTGAAGTTAAATTAAGAATGCTGTTTATTTAACAAATAAAAAAAAACACAGCAAGAATGTTTTTATGGGAAGGAAGATAATGAGAGGTTTAACTGGCATGGTTTGGGGGTTCTCCTCAAGTTTAAAATGAACCCTAGTGGTGCAATGTCTATACATTGGGCTAGTAACCACCAAGTCAGCAGTTCAAATCCACCAGCTGCTCTGGAGAGAGAAGTATCAGACTCTGCTCCAAGAAAGGGTTATAGCTTCGGAAGCACACAGGGGGAGTCGTACGCTCTCCTTTAGGCTCACTATGAGTCAACACCGGCCAGATGACAGTGAGTTTTTTTCTCTAGTGGAATAATCAAGTGCCACCTTGATGGCTGCCTTCAAATCTTCTCTCATTTGAACTGAGCATGGAGATAGACTGAAGCCTTAGAGGGTGTGAACGAAAGACCAGGAATGCGTTTCTTAATTGCATTTCAACACACAAGCCTCACTACTTTCCTCAGCAGCAAACATGCTCTGATAGCCCCTCTACGTAGCCCTTCACCCCTACTTCCCTGCTCCCTTAAGGGGCAGCCTCAAGATTTGCCATCTAGACTCAAGTGTAACCCATCCACTGCCTTTCCGATTCCCCTTTACAGCAGCTTTAGAGACATCTTTCTCCGAGCAGGCAGCCTTGCTGTTCTCCCACCGCACGGCTTGTGGGTTGAAACCTTGAACATCGCAATTAGCTGTTCAATGCCTAACCCACAGTGCCACCAGGGATCCTGTAGACTTGATTCATTTGTGCGTGTGTACGTGGTGCTGCCACTGAGTCATTTCTGACTTAGGGAGACCCTCTAGAACAGCATAGAATGGCCCTAGGGGGTTTTTAAGACCATATCTCTCTGTGGGAGTAGAAAGTCCCTCTTTCCTCTTGCAGAGGGGCTGGTAGTTTTGAACAGCTGATCTTGTGGCAAGCAGTCCAATGCACAACTACTTACTTGATCATGGCACTCAACCCATAACCCAGGGTATCACCAGGGCTCCCAGACGCGATTTTAGGTAGTTCTTATAGGGCTATATAGAAGCAGTGGTGGTGTAGCCATTATGCGCTGGGCTGAGATCCACAAGTTCGGCAGTTTGAAACCAACAGCTGCTCCTTGGGGACAGAGGCGGTGCTTTCTGCTGCCACAGAGTGTCTCAGAAACCCACAGGGACATCACTATGAGCCAGTCTCAACTCAATGGCGTTAAGGTCATTTTTTTTT